>VWYI01036647.1:78129-92468 GCA_013399455.1 Anthoscopus minutus | reverse complement strand
TGCGCTCGCCCGGCGGGGTGGCGGTCGGGTTCCCGGACAGAGAAAGGGGAGAGACAATACCCAGTGCCGGAGGACTACAACTCCCAGCGTGCCATGCGAGCGGCCCGCTCGCTCAGGCCGTGGGGAGCTGGCCGCGCGGAGCATGACGGGGCGCGTAGTTCGCTGGTTTCCCCGAGCCGTCTCGCCTCGCCCTGGGCTCCGGCGGGGCGAGCAGCGCGCAGGCGCGGGCTGGCGGCGGCCGTTCGAACGGGGCTGGCAGCGGCCCCGGGCGGGAGCGGGACCCGACCCGGCCTTGGCCTCGCAGCGCGGGCACGGCGCGTCCGGGACCAGAGCGCAGCCCGGCTCCCCAGACGGGCTGAGGGGAGGCACTGACGGGCCGCGGCTCGGAGCGCAGGGAGACGATCGGAGCTGCCTCAGGCAGGTGTGCCGCGCCTTTGAAGCCCAGGAAAAAGGTGAGACAGACCGCCCAAGGTAAAGGTACAAGCAGGAGGGAGCAGCGTGCCTGTTCCTTTTATCTGGGGAGGCTGAGGAGGCAGGTGAGGCATTTGGTAATAATTAAGCACCTAAAGGGCAAAGTGTGGAGAGGGTATTCTGCCGCCCGGATGGAGTGGGACACAGGTAGCATACACCGGGGACAGCTCTGCACTTCAAAAGTGCACTGGTAGCCCTTATTTTAAGTAGGAGAAATAAGAAGAGGGGGAAAGAAGTTAACACCAGTTAAAAAATTCATAAGCAATATAAGAGTCAGAAAATGGGAAGAATTAACCAAATCTCTTTGACTTTCCTACAGAACCTAAAAGGATTTTGTGATCTTAGCAGAAGAATGTGATCTTGAATTGTTAACATGTACTTGTAGAAATCCTTTGTATGTGGGATATTTAACTTTATTTCTGTATGCACAGGAAACCTCACATTGAACCAACCAGGCATAAATTGAAGAAGAATTCTTACCTTTTTCTGGGGGTTTGTTGGGGTTTTTTTCCCAGTCTCCAGAGCAGGATATCTATCCTCACTGTTGCTGTTGTCTGTAAGATAATGTCTAAATTGTAATACTGTGGCTTAATGGTTTAACTTCAGTAATTTGTCTAATTCTTATTCAGTCTAGAAAATTGTTTCTTAATAATTTCTTCCTGAGCTGAAATACTTACAGGATGCCACCGTCTTCAGGAAAAACAAAAACACAGAGCAAAGGTAAAAGCTCTTTGGAAAAAGAGAGGATCCTGCTCCTCTGCTCTGGCCTTCTCATTCTGCTGGTTTTTCCTTCCATCCCAAGGAGATTTCTACACATCTGTGACACTTCAGATTGACCTAGATCCCACTTTCAGTATCTCTCTTACCCAGTTTTATGAGAAAAGCTTCTGAAAAAAAATAACCAAACAAAATAAGCATTATGTCTTTTCCTCATTCTCACAGAATGCATCACGGCTGATCAGTGTAACAGACTTCTGAACTTTTCAGATGTACTGTGTCTCATAAGAGTAGTTGTTAAGTCCTTAGGGAGACGAAAAATTCAAAACATAAGGAAGAAAACTGAGTGGTTGATTTTAAACCTCACAGTTGATTCTTTCAGGTGAGGTACAGTAATTTTAAAAAATAGTCCAATGATTTAAGTTTGCCCAAAGGAACTATAATTCTTTATCTTTTTGACTGGGAAGATGTCACAGGCAAAGAATTGTGTTCCACAAATCAAAGGTGTTGGTTTGGGTTGCCATCCCTTAATAGCCCAATTATTTCCAGCTTCCATATGAGGTTGTCAAGACTTTTTTATCTTTTGCCACTATTCCTGTTGCTGTGTTACCCCAACAGACTGAGGAGTGACTTGCACAACCTCCTTGCCTAGAGAATGGAGAAGACTGATGTATTTCAGTCTGACCTTGTAAACAGCTGTAAGTGAAGAAAATGTCTTGGAAAGTGACAAGTAAAGTGGAATTGTAAGTATCCCACAGAGGTAACTGCAAGTGTCCCACTGCGTCTTTATGCAGTTAATACACAGGAAATTTGCTTTATTTTGTTTTGAAGAGGAGGAATGTTAAAAAGTGCCATCAGCATCTGCTAACTATAAACTAATTATTCCCTGACAATGTCAGATTACCCCTTCCAAATACACTGGACCTTTTGTATTTGTGATAGCCAACTCTTGCCAGATTTGCTTGCACTTTTGTAATAGCACAGGAGCATGTAATCAGTCTGGCTTCACAGAAGTCCATTTTGTACTACAGAGGAATTTCCTATATAAGTAATACTCAGGAAGGAAGAAGTGAGAACTGAAGACTGACATGCCGACAGGTGTGCTCACTCAACTTGCAGTCAGAAAAATCCAACTCATCCAGAATAAATTTAGTGCTTTGCTTCAGTGCTTTTGGAAATAGTGATTAAGACTTCATGTTATAATCTGGGACAAGGTGATTAATGGCCCCTTAAAAATCCACACAAGGTCTCAGCTGTAACTTACTGTTTTCACCACTGTTGGAGACAATAAAGGAAGAAAGAGTGTGAAACAAAGTGATAGGGATTTGTGGCTTTGGGGCTGGAAAAGCTTTGGCTTATAAAGCTAAGTAGCTTAATGTTGGGTGTACAGACATCTCAATCACACTGAGGGTGGCTGTCACAAAACAGCTTGTCAGGCTTCATCTGGAGAGGTTTACAATGCATCCTGTAATGGAGTGTGATTACTGCTGTCACAGACACCAGATGAGAAGTCAGAAAATAAACATAGTCCAGCATCTGACACAAAGTCTGTGGTTTTAATTACCATTGTTTAGTTACCTTAGTTAAAGATAGTTAGTTAGTTAGTTTTACCTTAGTTAAAGGAATGCAAATGTTGGTTGTTCCAAAAAGGTTTTTAGAAAAATCCTCACATAAATATCAGAAAAATCCTCACATAAATATCACTTTTATAATTTAATATTTTCAACCTATTTAAAATAATAAAATTGTACATGATTGTCTGTATCAAATGCTTGTTCAGTTTACAAGCATGATTCCAACTTTCCTAGCTTGATTTTGTTCTGAACAGCAGGGAAGACTATGTATCATATGCGTTGCAGTTAGCTTGTTACAGAACCTACATTTTTAGTTCCAAAAGCTTGTCTACCTTCTGGTAACAAGCCAGTTCAAAGGGTCAGCAAAGATCATGTTTTGTACATTGAGGACTGCATGAATACACAGCCATCAGGATCTGCCTTGGTTTACTAGTTCATCTAATATTGAGAAATACTTTTCCCTTTATTTTGAATATAGTTTTCTACCTCGTGTGAGACACTCTTGGCATTGGGAAATGGAGGAAAATATTTTTGTATAAATGCATTTTGGTTTGGATGATGGTGTTTTCCATCCATGCATGCTGATGTACAAAAACCCTCATGAGGAGCTGTGAAGTAGTGGAAATAAATGGGGATGGATACTGATCTTGTTAAATCCTGACTGGTCAATAGAGGACATATCCTCCCAAATCCAATTTAGGGTTAAAAGGATTGATCCTTGTGCATCTACTTGGCTTTGTAATTGTGTCCTTACATACTACGATATTTAATTTAACATTAAAATATAGTTAAATAGATTTTGTGTGGAAAGGTTATTTTGTGCAGTTAAATATGTGAATGGTGCCACTTGCAAAACTAAAGGTTCAAATGATAACCTGTCTGGAACAATTTTTTGTGTGTTAAAACAGGGACATCCAGGCCATGGTCCTAAATGTGGCCTTGGAAAGCACCACAATATAATTATTTAATATCCTAAGAAAACTAATTCCCCTACAATAGAATTGTCTTGGTTTGGAAAGACAGGTGTCTGCTAATGCTTGAAATGGAAAAAATGTAAACCCTGCCCCCAAATTATTATCATTTTAAAATCAAGGGGTTCTCAGGCAAAGTTATGGGAATAGGAATAACTGTTCTTTATTTGGAAAATTAAAATAAAAATGCAGTAGTACAAAAAAGAAAAACACTGATAGAGTCAGAATAGAACCTGACACTCTGTTGGTCAGGGTGTTGGTAGCAGTCCAATTAAATGGTGGCTGCATTCCCCCTGGAGTGACAGGTGTGATTCTGCTGAAGCAGGGATCCTGTAGAAGGGTGTAGTTTTCCTCTGAAGGTCCACTGGTGGTGCAGATGGGTCTTGCCTTTGCTCTAGCAATCCAGTGCAGAAAGGCTGCTGTGGTGTTCCCAAACTCTGATTATATGCAGGTAGGAATGTTTGGCTCCTCTCCCTGGGTGGAGCATCTCACAATGGGAAAATGTCTTTTTAGCAGTCATGCAGTGAGACTCAATAGCCCATTAATAGATTATATCCCCCTGGAGGGAGGATGTGTTGTGGAAGAGATAAAGAACACTGCCACACCTGGTTTAACAGATGGTAATAGAATACATACTTTGGGTTAGATCTTGCATTGCAGCCTATAACAAGAATGTGCTGTATTTGTTTTCCCAAATTCACTGAGTTCAAAACATTTTGCTGCAGTCAAAAACTCAAAACACAAAGTAGTGCTCATTGATGTAAATTTTTCTTTCCTTAACTATAGCTGCATGTTGTTAAAGCTGATGTCACGTTAAACATTCAGTGCTGATGATCAACCCTAAAATATAGAACTAAAACATCTATTTCAAGGACACAAGCAATCCTTAATACACCCCTGTCAACAACTGGAAACCCAAGAATTGAGTTTGGCCTTACTTCTAATCAGGGAAAGCACTGAAACTTCTACCCCTCTATTTCTTGTGGGCAAGGAGTTTAGATCCAAATTCCTCAGTTCCTTGTAAATACCTTGCTGAGCCTAAATGAGTGTAAATTTTTTATTTCATACTGTGTCATAGACACCTTCTAATATTGTTAAAACACATACATCAAAATGAAAAAAAATTCTAGTGTATTTATTCTCCCCCTTATTTTTCTCAAAAGATTGTTTGGTTTGTTTGTTTATTTGATCTTTAAGCCTTGAAGCTTTAATTTTCTAATTCAAAATTGCCTAATTAACTTGCTGTGGCTTTGTGGCTCCACTGAAGCTGTATGGCTTGTCCCGTTGGACTCATTTAAGCAGAGTACCTTCAGTTCCACTGGATTAAAAAATGTCCAGAGAGAGCTGTGGGGGAGTGAAGGCTGTTTCTGGAAACAAACTGCGGCTTCTTTCTCCTCTTCGCTCTCAGAACCAGTCTTAAAGGTGCAGAACTTAATATGTAACATAAGCAGAACACACGACTGGGGATACAGGCATCATAAAGTCACCCCAGCTGAATTTACATGTTCTGAAGAAGTACTATGTATTTTTGGGGCTATAAGGAAAAGGAATATCTCAAGGAGTTATTCCTTGTGTCTCCAAGTACTATGCCAAATAAGTCATTATTGTCTTATTCTGCAATACTCACAGAGTGAGCAAGCTCTATCCTTGCATCTAAACAGCAAGCTAAATTAGGATCATGCATGATATCCACCAGTGGTCTGCTCCTGTCTCCTTCATTTTTCCTCTTTGAAGCCATTTCCATTGTGACTCGCAGGTTCATGCACCGTACAAATGTGACACATCAGGACTCTGCTGGCTGAGTTATCACTAAGCACATCTCCTAAGTGATGAGATACAAATGCTAGTCTAAAAAAGCCCCTCATATCCCTAAACCCTAGGAAAAACATGCTGAGAGTTCTCCATATTCACATACGATTTGAGTGAAAGTAAGAGCCTGAGGCACTGAAGAGGTGACATTAGTAATAGACAGAGAAATCGACTTTGCACATTCCTATTTAACATAATTCCCCTGATAAAAGACCCTGGCTCCAGGACAAACTATGCAGCATTAAAGAGAGGAGGAGGGATCCTCTACTTTCAGCTGTTAACCCAGGAATCAGAGAACACATTTTCACCTTGCTCCAGTTGGTATGTGGCAAAGTCAAGTCCAAGCATTTTTCCATTTTCTCATCCAAAGTTTTTACCTCAGAACTTTGGAGAAGTCAGAAAATCTTTTTGGACCAAGTTCCGTCTGTCTTCAGCTGCCAGAGACACAGCTCTGCTTGTGGTTATCTCTTCTGAAGTTCAGCTGACAAGGCATGGCACGACTGAAAGTGACATTTAGGTCTACCTTGGCAAAGGTGGTTTTGGTACAACACCCATTCCTAATAACACAGAATGATAGGATTCTGCCCTGGTTCTCAAATCTGCTTTAGCTCAGACTGACTTCGTCTTCCCCCACCTCATAACTAAATTCTGAATGGCTTTTAAAAATAAATTAGAAGATTCTTGCGCATTCCAGGTAAAAACCTTCTTAACTTCAGCAATTAAAACTCATATAAAACGCACTGAGATATACTTACATAAAAGAGGATAATTTTTTTTGTGCTTCACCAAAAGCTTTGATTTCATCTCAGAACAGACTTGCAGTTATCCTAAATGACCTTCTGAAATGAAAGTTAATTTGTTAAGTCATTTTGGCCTTGATAGCATGTGTGGAGTTCTCAGTACCTTCACCATCACATTTTAAGTTCCTCTCAGAACTAGGTTAAGGTCTTGCCTCCTATTAAAATTTCAGTCACATGGTAATGTTGATGGATAATTTATTTCAGCCTGTGGCAGCCTACTTCCTCTTTCACTTTTTTAAGGCTACAACATCTGTTGTGAATTGCATGAGGCAGGTGACCCAGGCAGTTCCTGCTGAAGTCCTGATGGTTATGGCTGGTCTTCCATAAGCATTTTCACATTCTTTCCTTGATAACTGGCATCCTCCAAGTTACTGCCTAGCACAGCATCGTCATTTCATCTGAAATAGAAAATTAGCCAATGTTTTTTTTCATAAGATGTGTTTTTCTTAATAGTGGATTTAAACCAAATTACCTTACACATCAAAAGTATTTCCTTTTCTTATAGAGCGGGCAAGAGAAGGTCACAAGACTTTGCTGTGTCTCCAGCTAGGAAATTCAGAGGCACAGCTGTAGCTGGTTCCTGGTGTCTCAGCACAGGGCTGTCAGCTGAATATGCTGGTACCCTTCTGCAAGCAAACCATGATGCATGTGGGATGCTGCATGGAGTTCATTGCACAAATGAACACATACAGATCATATTACAGAAGGAAAGCCTGCTTCAGAATAAAGTTCCTCAATGTACAGAATGCCTTTTTTAACCATCTTCTTAAAATAAAGCCATGGATTATTCTCATGAAAATGCACAAACAAATCACAAGTACTTCTTGGCAGCAAGGAGAGACAAAACAAGTGCATCATCTCTGGTATAATCTGTATTATGCCATTTCAACTGTAGTGAAATTGAGTCTCATTTTTTACTGGAAGTTAACCAATGTGAACTAGCTTTAAATATGCTTAAGTCCTTAAATAGATGAGCTGTAGATTTAAACCCTAAGTGGACAGTTAGTTTTGTTAAAGAATTAACACTGGTGTATTTCATCTTCATTTAGTGAAGTTCTAAGTCAAGTTCAATGAAAAGGAAAAATATAAAACCTTATTCATGTAAGTTTAAAGAAAGCATAGGCATTATAGTTAACATAAGTTCATGCGGGCAAGGTTTTATGCATTCATAAAAGAGATTGCATTTGATCTGATTATATTGAATTAAAGATAAATTATAGTTGAACCTCGAGGGAGAAGAATGAGGATCATGGAGAGTTTTTTAAGTAGTTTTAATTAATTTTCTAAATATGTTTACTTTGCAGTTCAGAGAAAATTGATATTCCTATACCTTCCCTCAGTGAAGCAAGCCTTCCTCAAGCTGTGATAAGTGCTTCTCAACATTTCAGTCTATTGAAAATTTTATACCTTTAATAGTATGCACCAATTCATTTTTTTTCCTTGCAATGCATAACAATCTCGAACTTACCCCTAAGGTAACAACATACAGTCAAGAATTTTAGCTTGCTCCAAGCTCAGTTGGGGTAGATTCCCTGGGAGGCTTACATGGAAGATGGAGAAACTTGTGAGTGCTCTCAGTTTTTCAAGGACACTTTCCTGGAAGCACAAAACCAGTTCATGCTGGTAAGGGTAGGGAAAGTAGGTGAAATAAGAGACACCCGTGGCTTAAATGTGAGCTTTTGAGTCTGCTCAAAACCAAAAGAGAACTGTACCAGAGACGGAAAACCCATGGAGTACAAGGGCATTGCCAGGGTGAGCAGATGCAGTTACAAAAACTCCACTCAAATTGAAATTGGCCAGAGAGGTCAAAAACACAAGAAAGGGTTCTTTGGGTACATAAACAACAGAAGGAAATACTGCTTAACACTGTTAAGCAGCAGAGGTGAATTGGTCACCCATAATGCTGAAAAGGCAGAGATTCCCAACACATTCTTCACCTCTGTCTTCACCTTGTTACACAGGTCCTGGTTTGTACAAACATCAACAGACACTGTCAGTGAAAGAAGAGCTTGTCTGAGCTATCACGGGAGCCTGTCCTCTACAAATTGGTGGGTCCTGATGTTACATGTCCAAGGGTTTTAAGAGATCTTGGTTAATGTAATTCCAAGGATGCTTTCCATAATCTTGGAGAAATTGTGGTTATCAGGGGAAGTCCCAGAAGACTGGAAGGCTAATGTCACCCCATCTCAAGAAAGGCTTTCCATCCAGGAAATTACAAGCATGTCTCCATGGAGTTTTATTCCATTCCTTGGGAAAGTTGGGGAACAAATTCTCCTGGGGGCTATCACAAGTCAAATGAAGCACATGATTGGGAAAAGCCAGCAGGGATTCACCAAAGGCAAGTCATGCTTGACAAACCTGATCACCTTCTGGCAACACAATGATCTTCTCAGTTGATGTGGGGCGAGCAATGGACATTGTCCCCAAGGACATTGTCCCCAAGGCTTTTGATACATTTTCCCACAGACTCCTCCTAAAGTAATGGATGCATTAGGATCTCGACAAGTGGTCCGTGCAGTGGATGGGAACTGGCTACACAGACACAGCCAGAGGATGGTGGCAAATAACCCCTTTTCAAACTGGCAGCCTGTGACAAGTGGGGTCTCCTTGGGGTCAGTTCTGGGCCCACGTCTGTTTAATATCTTTATAAGTGATCTGGAGGATGGGATCAAGTGTATCCTGATGAAGTTTGCTGAAAATTCCAAGCTGAGGGGGAAACTGGGCACCTTGGGAGGGGGAGCCACCCTGCAGGAAGACCTGGATAGGCTGGAAGAGTGGGCTGCCAAGAACTTTATGAGGTTCCACAAGGACAAGAATTTGCACCTGGGAAAATACAATCCAGGAGTGCAGCACAGGTGAAGATCTGGCTGGCTGGGGACCAGCTCTGTGGCAAGGGACCTGAGGGTCCTGGTTGACAGCAAGCTGAGTATGAGTGACCAGGGTGCTGCTGCTGCTGCAGCAAAGCAAGCCAAGAAAGGCTGGACCAGGGTCCCTTCAACCTGGTACTATGTGATACTAGGATCAAACTGAGATCTTGCAATCTAATTACAGGTAGTAATTAGTCAGCTCTACATAACTGGATGTCATTCACTGTGGGTGACTGGTCTGCTTTTTATAGAACATACCTGAAATCATTCATCCTTATTAGAAATGTGATTCAATAAACACCTTAAAATAAGCTGTAACAGAATGAAATTTTTCCAGCCAGAAAAAATATGCATAGGAAGAAAATTTCACACCCAAAATGGCAAAGTATTTCAAATGTTTCTGTTAAAACACTAAAAAAGATCAACACAAAAGTTTAATGATGTAGTCTCAAGCTTGCAGACACAGGAAGCGTGCTACCATAAAATCAGGGGAAATAGATTAGCAATCTAGAGACCAGATGGTTAGTATTTACTTGCTGACATAACACCACCAAATGTTCCTAAATTTCTTTTTTAAATTTGCCTTTCACATTACATTATCAACATAGGAACTGATCTTGCAAACATATACATAAAGATTTCAATATATTTATTCATTTGGGTAGTCCCATTGACTTTAGAATAGGAGACTCTTCACAGAACCAGGCTGTCAGCTTAAAGTCTACAGAGCTGTAAACTATGTGCCTACATCAAATTGGGCAGGCTAAGTCTGGGGGAAAAAATAAAATCCTGTATACATGTTTTTGTTCTGGTTTTGTTCTTTTCAAGAGAGCAGTTTATAGAGAATATGATAAAAGATATTCCCCATCCATAAACATATCTCCTGGTCTGGTGGATAACTGTTAAACTTGTCAGGGCCTGAAATAAGCTGAAGTCTTAAAATGCTTCTCCAATTTGAAGTTGAGGAATAAAAAGACTTTTACAAACATTTTTACCCAAATTGTTAATACCAGCATGAGAAAATGCTGCTTAATTATAACAGGATCCTCCTACAAATTTCTTGACCTCTCTCCTCTATGAAAAATATCCTTGATTTCAAATGTTTGTTCAGAGCCTTTTTTTGCTCTGGTGTGAAAAACTGGCACTCCTTGCTCTACACTCTTTGTAACTTGTTTAGGTTATCTGTATATCAAAATATACAGAATTTTACTAGTGTTAGCTTTTCATACTTGAAGTTTTCTCCTTAAATTTTATGTTTTTTCTTTCATTTTATCTTTCTAAAGTGTTGTGTTCCCTTATCCAGGTCATTACTGGGGTTTTTGTAGAGTCATTTACATCGCCCCTTTGTCCAACATTCTTTTTTCCCCATCTTTCATCAAAATCTGCTTCTCAATTGCTTTCATGTTTCTCAGTGTCTCTTTTTCTCATCTGCCTCCTCAGGTTCCTTTTCCTTTATTGTCACATCACTTAAAAGTCACCTGCCTCCAGGCACTGTATTTCCTCCCCTATTTAATTTTTCCATTTGCGCCATCTGCATGTGTATATGTGATACAAGCACTTTATTTGGTGAAAGTGATATAAAACTGAGTTGACCTCGTTACTGCCCTGAAAATAAGGAATTTGTTTTCCTGTGCTACAGCTTCTTTGTTGATCACACTTCTAGAAGCCATGAGGGAGTTCCTTTAATGTCATAGTTAAAATTATAAACTTGAGCAACTCCTCATGTGCTCCCCTTGAATACTTATTATACTCAACTCCCTACTCATACAGAAGCAGTATCTGTCTCTGTTTTGCAAAACCAGGAATTCTAACAAGAATTTTAATTCTAGGCAGGTCTTTCAAGTTTTAATTTGTCTGAATATCACAAACATTCAAATATCTGTACCTGCAGCTAACTGTCCCATACAGATGAAAAGTCTGTGACTGCCTTAAATAAAAAAAGAAATCCCCACAAAAAACAATCAACCAATATTTTTTCAAGTAAATGTTCAGTCTTTACAGGAGCAAAAGAAAAAGCAGCAAAATTAAACTGTGGGTAGGTAGGGAATTTTCAACTTGATGTCAAAAACTATCAGAAAAATTCTTACATGAAACCTGTAATATCTGTCTACAGCTTTACTGTGTTCACTCTCTAGGCAAAAACAGGGCTAGAACACAGGTAATCTGCATGGATGGGAGAAAAGCCTTTTGTTAGAGGGATGATGATTTAAAATTGAACTTCTAAATGTAACTACTAAAAGTGATGTTTTATATAGAAAAAAAAATCTCACAGCCACCAGAAAACACCATTTCCTTTAAAGCACTTTTGTAAGAGAATGTTCAGAATCTCATCTGGTATGCTGTGTATCATTCTGGTCACTCACCTTTAAAATGGATAAATTCAAAAGCGCAAAATTAGCAAAACATTCATCAAATTCTACCTTATAAAAGTATTATCCATTAGAAAAAGGGTATGGGGCATGGCCTCTGGCTCTCAAGAGTAAATGCTACATAAAGCAGCAAAATCAGTGCAGATACAAGAAGAAATTGGTATAAATAAATCAGGAATAATTCTAGAAGCAATCCTATAAACTGCATTTATCTGTCTGTGATGCAGCTCTTCATATAATTCTGGGGACAAAACACCTAACTCATTTCAAGATAAAGGTCCACACATTTACAAAAGGGATTATACAGCATGGTTCTTTGCAAGGAATGGTTCCTAGCAGGCAAGGAATAAGATTTTTGCCATTCTTGTGTTCCTACAGATCTGGAGCTGTAATAACATTACATTCTTGTGTTCCTACAGATCTGTAGCTGTAATAAGATGCAAGGAGGGGGGCTACCTACTCTACAGTACAAGGTTCAGCTGTGCTACCATTGTTATTGCTCATTAATTGGATTTAATTGCTGTATTATTCAAGTAGATAGTAACAGTAAATACTATTAATTCCTGTGGAGTCAGGAGAGAACTTTATATCTTGCTGTAAATAAGTTAAAGTGTCAGGAAGCACTGAACATGTAGCCTACCTGAATCTGTGACAGATCTACATTTAAAATGTGTAAAATTGTCTTTGCAGAATCAGAAAAGAAACTTGGCCTTTTTCCAATCATGCAGTCACTGTAGTAAAGGTGGGGCGAGGGACAGTTACTTTGTTTAAATTTCAGCAGCCACCATTTTCTCCAAGTTCAATCTTCTACTACATTTGCCTTATGCTGTTATCATTAATTAAGCTCTGTAGGTATGGGCTATATTTAGATATTTAATAATTCTTAATCTTCATACCTGGAGGATCCTCTAAGACATACTTCCACATATTATTAATTTGCTTGGTGAGTATAACCTTTATCCTGTTCAGCAAGCATAATTAGAGAATAATTTGTTTTGTCAGGAATTTAAAATACTTTAGCTCACCTTTACATAGGCAACAAGATATTAAACTATATAAGAGAGTGCAAACACTTTCAAAGACAAAGTTTCAAGAGGGGATGCTATTCAACAGAGAGAATGGAAAATGGCCTGGGTTCCTTGTACTAATGCTTTAGTTTCTATATTGGAATCCAACCTTTGCTCTTGCCTACACAGTAAAACAGGCAGAAATATATATTTCTTAAGGAGAACACAACAGGAAAAGGCATATAGGAAATTCTGCTGGCCGGTTTTCGAAGTGAAAGATTATTTAAGTGTCAAGTTTCATGGAGGAGCCATCTCAGCTCCATCTCAGCTCCCTGGGTACAATCCTCCGTGCCTGCGGCTCCCTCGTGTGGTGCATCCCTGTCCATCTGGGCATCGGCACAGCGGATCTTTACCCTGCCATCCCTAACAGTGAGCCTCTCACTGTGGTTGTCATTCCCAGTATCCTCTGCTGTCCCAAAGCATACTACCTGCCCAGCAATAAGGAGTAAGTTTCTTCTTTCTCTTTATTTCATTTGATAGACATTATATATATGTATATACACACAGTACAATACTTTTTTGTGATAGAGAATAAATGAAAGTTTTCATTGCTGGTTGTTTGTTAAGTCAACAGATTCCAGTTAATAATGAAAAAAATTAAACGTTTAATATCAAAAGCAACTTCAAGTATCTTCTATACATTTTAGTATTCAGTATATAGTAGGGTGGTTTGGGGGGTTTCTTTTTATATCAAAAAATGTATTTGAATAGACTATTTTTACCCTCATACTGTAGAGTACTATTCATATCAGGCATGGAGTTTAAAATTATGTATCTCATGGTCCAAACTAGCTCTTCACAAGAACCATAGGTCACTTATACAATCAGGCATATGTTTCAAAACAGGGTTTAATCATCAGCAAAGTCAAGGTGCAATAACCATGTTTAGAAATGCACTATTTCATATTCCTAAAACAGATTAAGATGCAGTACTTGATGTGTAGCAATATACAACACCACTGTTTGCAAAACAATACCTGACTTAGGCATAAATAGTACTTCAGTTCCCCGAGCTATTTATCCCTTAACCTTTCTGTATAAAAATAATTCAACTTAGGCATATATTGCACTAATCTTATCATAGTGGATAGCTCTCGCCCTGCATTATGTTTTCTTTGCTGAACTAGGATTACACTAGGGTTTTAATTTCCATGGAAAACCTGGGAATAGGGCAACAGACACACATATGGTGTGCAATAATGGTTATCTATAATAGCAATAGTAATCTCAGAGGCATTCACAAAGGAAACTACACATTAGACTTGGAGATCATTTTCTCCAGTAGATTCATCATTCTCTCCTGTAACTGTAAGCTTTGAACTTGAATGATGTTCTGCTGATCCAGGATCCTGCGCACTTCTCTACAGGTTTCTTCCATAGCTCTACTCAACTTCTTTTGTTCTTCCAACATGGCTTCCATTAATTTTAGCTTCTTCTTTTGGAAACTGCAGTTTTGCATTTTTCTTTTCTTAACTGGTCTTTCTTCAGCTCTGAAATATGAATATTTATTAGAAATTAAACTCATATTTATAAAAAGAAAGAACCCAAAATTCAATAGCACATTCTTGGCCAAGCTACAACCTAGTAATATTTCTAAACCCCTGTGTTCTCCAGTTAATTCCCTCTCAAGTTTGTGTCAAAACATAAGTATTTAATGTATTATTGCATAGTGTTACAGAGGAAGGAGAAGGAGG
>VWYI01036647.1:0-77715 GCA_013399455.1 Anthoscopus minutus | reverse complement strand
AATCTTGACATGTTTTAGACATTGAGTTTATACACTGTACTGGGAGAGACATTTGGCTTGTCTGGCTATTGACAAATTTTAAAGCTGCAGTAATCATCCCAGTCTAGAGAAAGTGCTGCATGGGTACATGTGGTCGTATCTTAAGGCTTGATTTTAAAGCATTGCATCAGTAAGGCTGGTCCTGCTCCAGAATAAAAATCTTAGAATTTGCCCTTGTGCCAAGACACAGAAGTGGCACTGATCACTGTTATTTTTATATCCCACCTCAAAACATTATAAACAACATAAAAGCCTGAAAATACAAAAAAATACCCGGGGATGCTGGCTTACAGTGGCTGAGCATGAACCAGGTGTACCCAGATGGCCAGGAAGGCCAATGGCACCTGGCCTGGATCAGCAATAGTGTGGCCAGCAGGACCAGGGCAATGATCATCCTCCTGCACTCAGCACTGCTGAGGCTTCACCTCCAAACCTGTGTCCATTTTTGGGCCCCTCACGACAAGAAAAACATTGAAAACGTTGAGAGGCTGGAGAATGCCCAGAGAAGGGCAATGGACATCCTCATCTGAAATATGCAGAGGTGCCATGTGGAATTTGGGGAATATTTTAAGAATTTACTCTATGTTTTATCATGCTGGGTTTCTCTTTTGGAAGAGAGATAAACATGGCAATAAAGACAGTGCTCTGAAGGTGTAAAGGTCACGTGGCTGTTCTAACTTGGGGTGACAGAGCATTACAGTCAAAACCAGCCCACATGGCATACAAGTGAGATCACACACACAGATCTGTCTCTTAACCTGTAGCCTAAGAAGGAATCATGCTAAAATGTGAAAGGAAGAAAATCAAGTAGAAGGCCTATGTGTAAGTGTACTACACATCTGAGAAACCCAGTTAGAGCTGGAAAACTCCTTTCCAAACTTAAAAGTGAGAGACCATGTCTTAATTTACACTTTTTGTAACTCCACACTGGAGTCCCCAACATCAAAGATATCTGATGATGTGTCTTGAAGTCCCTTGACACAAACAGCAATCTCAGTCGTGTTCTGCCAAGTGCAGTATCCTTTCTAGGTGAAATGCAATAATGAGATAGTACAGTTGTGACTAGTGTGCCGTGTCAACATGCTGAAGATTTTAAGACATCCTTGAATTAGGATAACTTGAACTCTTGAGGAATGTGTTTTCATTAATGTGAAGAAGGGTAGTGGGGTTGAGGTCACTCAGCTGTGGCAGATTTGTATCATAATTTGATTCATGTTCTTATCCTACTTGACAGGCTTTGTGCAGCAGCAACTGTGACATTCAGATCTGTCAGCAGGAGAGATAAACAATCCTTAGCACCTGAAAGGCTTAATGTAAATACAAGAAAAAGACACAAGCCCCTTGACATATAAGAGTGCAGCGACCCAAAAAGGGTGAGATACTATCTGCTTTGGAAGGTCTACAATAAACTCAGCTTTACAGGTTCTATATAGCATATTTGATTTTTGGCATCAAATAAATGTGAATAAAATAAATATATGCTCCTCTGCTCAAACTATGGGTCAAGCTTACTGCTGATCTCTGAAATTATCACAGCCTCACAATCTTGTGAGAATTCAGAAAACAGAAAAAATTCTGTTTTATCCCTTAACCCTAAGGGCCAGAATTACTTCATATGTGGTTCTCAAAGAGGTCAAGCAAGTGGAAAAGATCTACAGCAGTCTGAGAAAACACTGGATCTGTTACTCCAAGGTTCCCATCACTGTAGTCACATTGACAAAGAATGCAAGCTTTCTGGAAGGCAGAGATAGAAACTTTCTGAAATGGTAATATTTTAGCCAAAGCCACCTTTTGAATTTAAACTTGTCTTCACAGAGGATTTAAATTTTGGAACCTTGATGAATCTCTATTCTCCTCCCCATACCCTGTTAGAAAGTCGCTGTGGTAAGAACTCTTGTCTTGAAACCAGTACGAACTCACTCCACAAGAGGGCTTGTGTGTTGTCAAGGTAAGCACTGGTAAGAATGGTCCTTAATCAGAAATGAGAGAGAAAATCTGAGGCTTGTCAATGGTACTGAGATGCACTGAGTATTGTATGTCTTTCTTGGTAATAAAAATTTAAAAAAAAAAAACCAAAAACAAACACCTAGATGGAGCAATTTCGATTGAAAGATCTAAAATAAGCTTTATTTTTAAGAGAAAAGAATCTTTGAAGTGTTTTCCTAGAGTCTGTAAAGGATTTTACCTGTTTTTCAGTTAAATACATCAAAGAACTGTAAGACATGAAACCATACATCCAAGATAGTAAGTGCCTTGCATAGCTTCAGAGAGAAAAGAGCAGCAATTTTTTACTGTGCCAGCAGTATCTGCAGTCTGCTAATAACTAAAAAAGCACTCACTGGAGAGTGTTAGATCAGAACTGTGTTTCACCACAGAGAAGTGCCCCCAAAAGCAATGACACAAGGATTCTTCAAGGTCTCACAAGTACTCTCTACATTTATTTACAATAACAAACACAACTAGATAATTAGCCTTCATTGAAAAGAAATACTTATTTCAGAAATTTTCGGAAAGCCCTAGCTTTGGTGGTGGTCCCAATCTCTCCACTGACTGATAGTGAAAGTGTTCTGTGGTCACTCACAAGTTCACAGTAAGGAACTGACATTTACAATCCTCTCCTCTTGCAGAATAGCTGCTGAAAGGGAGCTCTTGAGAAGGGCCCTACAAAAGAAGGCTCTAAAGAATCTAATTTACAAGAAAAGAGCACTTGCAACATGAAACAATGTAAAATGCCCAGTGATGGCCACCCAATTATGAGTTGTTTGAATACTGAAGTGTTTCTTCAGATACTGAGCCACCTTCCTTGAGAAGTTCTGGGTGTCTTGGGCAGCATGTTAGAGGCCCTGCTCTGTCAATAATTTTTTGTGATAAATTCAAGAGAGAAGCAGAGATAGGAATATGGGTTCAGCACCAAGTAACCCAAGCAGCATCAGTATCCTCAAAACAGTTCCAGTTAGGAGCATGTCTACTTTGCCAAGGTACAGGCACAAGAATAAGCAACAACTGATGATTGCAATCATTTCTTGTTGCCCATTCTCCATGTTGCATTCCTCTGCAGCCAACACCTCTGTGACAACAGGGGTGTAGCAAATCCTGACAGCATCCACAAGCTGCTGAAGTAGCACCTCCGTCTTTGCCAAGCCTAGCCTCTGAGGGTACATTTTGAAGAAAATCTGAGAAAAGAGGAGTCTAGGCAAGTAAGGACCTTTAATACAATTTTCTGCTGGGCTTCCAGTGCCTACAGCAGAGAGCCTACAAGAGATTGACATTGGTATTCCTCTGACCACATGAATGAAGAGTGGAAGAGCACTGGCACTGGGACTGTATTCCAAACAGAACTTCACAAAGCTATTTCCCTGCTATGCTCTAAAACAGACAGGCAGGGTTCCAAGGAAGCAAACCAAGGGGAAAAAATTGTTCCATCTCACCCAGGAGACTGAGCAGAAATGGCAGTGTGTAATGGACATGAGGGGGAATAAAGCAAAACCTCCAGATATAATCAGGCAACATATTAGGCAAATCTCGAATGCATTTGCTGTCTGCCTACCTAATACCAATTTAATTCATTGTTCAATTAAAAGTTCCTTGATTTATTGCTTACATTTACCCAATACAGCTTGTTTCAGGGACATGTGTGAATAATTAATGAAGCAGGAGTTGAATACAAAGAGTTCTCTGTTTATCAAAATGTATTATCTTCACAAAATCTTAACAATTCCTCATTTCTGATTACGTCACAGCAGACAGGTCTCCTGTACCATCAATTCTTGGAATTTATGGCTTTTAATACCTAAAAGCTGTTTCTCACTGGTTTGGGTTATTTTAGCTACATACAAATCCAAGCAGACCTCCATAATCCCTGGTTTTTTTTTAAAACATTTACAATGGTCTGGACATAAACAGTACTAATATTAGAGATGATATAAAGATCTTCAGAGCATAAGAACTGAGGATGAGGCAATCTGGACCTTCTGGTAAACTAGGCTCACTCAATCATTCAAATGCATTTATATGAGACTCAACCTTGAAGCACAGAAAAGAACCACAAAAATGGTGTGAAGCCTGGGCAAAGCACATTGCTAGGATAACAAGTCTGCATAATGAGTTAAGATGCACTACATAATGCACATAGCCTAAAGCTCAAACTTCTTTGTAGATTATGCCCATTTAGATTTAAATAGCCATAGCATAAATTTAGAAATAGTAAAGTCTTTGCCAAAGATGTTGTTTCCCAAATTAGCATCATCGCCAAGTCTAAATGCACTTCTTTTAATCCTATCATGGCTAGTTCATTGTACCAATTCTTACTTTTTCTTTTCGTGTTAAACTTCTGTACCAAATTAATTAATAGACATATAAAAATTTTAAAATACCAAAGAGAGTATGGCACTACCATAAGATCATGGCACACAACCATCTTGCCAGAAAACAAAAAATACTGAAAGGTTCTCCAATACACTGAAAATAAAAGTAAGTAGAAGTAACATCTGAAAGTTTTATTCACTAAATTCACATTAGAAACAAGGGACTGGTTTAAACAAGTTTGCTTGTCCTAGAAAGAAGGGAAGAGTGAATTCTTCATCTGAATTTATCAGGTCTAGACTAGATATTTAGTATTTCCCAGGGTCAAACAAATCAGAAACGAAGTGGAGGACAGCAGAGACAGGGGGTCCTGAGTGCAGAAATGCCCTGCTGAGGGAAGGATGTCACAGAGCCCTCTCCATAACATTCCTGGGCTCCACATCAGAATGACCAAATTCAAATGGTATCTAATAAGAAGTCAGACTAGATAACACAGTGGTTTAATTGTGGTCTTTTAGTCTATGAAAGTAACTTTCACACTCATTTTCAGTACAATAGGAATGGCAGAACACTTGAAGTCTGAACTACATTCACAGCCTGTATAATTATCTTCTGTCATTATTCTACTATGAAAATAAAGACATAAATTAAAACACAGGGTGAAAAAACACTGTTTTCAATTAGATAAAATGTCATTTATAGTGGTGTCAGGAATTTGGATTGTAAAAGTTTAAGCCACAGTACAAGACTCCACCACATTGCATTATATTTTACGACCATCATAGAATAATTCTATTATTGTCAAATGTTTTGTACTATATAACAGTCTTAGAGCAGTGTTAGAACAATACTAAGCAAATAGCAGGCGCCCTTTTAAAGAGATTCCAAATGTTTTCCTCATCTACACACTTGAAACAAAAATTAATTTTATCTCACATTAATTGTATTATCACTAACTAGCAAAATCTGTTTTGTAAGGAGGTCCCAAACTCAAGGTTTTTCAAACAGAATGCAAAGAAAACCAGTTTCAACTATTTATTTTTAGCTTGAAAATATGTATGTACTGATTGAAGTATAAAACTTGACATTTTTCTCTATCATGAAAGCTAAACATTCAGCTGAATTTTTTTAAGCTATAATTTATATAGCCAAGTAGCCTCCTGCTATGTTCAAAGATACTGTGGAAAACACAAAGCTGACACTCTAAAGCTCTGTTGGAGAGTTTAAAGGAATAACAGGAAAGTTTTCAGAAGTTTAAAACTTATTTAGAAAGAACTGCTATTTGAGAGTTTTTTTCCCTATCAATTGTTGCCATAACATTAGGATTTTTATTACTGAAGAAAAAAATCCTGTAATATAAATTGTAAAACATACAGCTGCAAAACACATCTGTATTTTACATATAGACATGAGTGTGTATTTTTAAAAATGTGCTTCAAAGTACTTGTTTTGCATAGCCATAAAGTAGAAAAATAGGGAAACTGAGGACCTAGAACATTCTTTTGATTTCAATTTTCTTCAGTTTCTTTTTTTAATCTATTGGATCAATTGTCTAGTGTTCAGAGGCAAGGGCATTGATAAAATAGCCAAGATGGACCCAAATTTTTTATGCTTATTATTTTGTCTCTTGTTGGCTATTTCAAAGTGTTTTTCAAATACAGGATGACACACTAATTGCTTGAGCTGAAAATTGCTTCCTCAGTTCATAATTTCCCATTAGTAACTCTAAAAGAATTGACTTTCTTGTCTAACCATGGCAACTCTAAGTGGATTTTAACCCATCATTTAACATATCATTAGCAAGCACTGCATTTCCTTCTGGCCAAGAAAGGGTTCCCTACTCTGCTCTCATTCATCAGCCTAAATTAAACAGGTCAGAGCTGGACAAGCTTTTCAAACCCCCTCTGACTATTGGAATAACACTCTTTCTCCTTCCAGACACATGCCTCATTATCACAAGTGGTTTCTAATTTTTAATCCAATCACAATGCTCACCTGTAATATTACACCGATCTCTCATGTGGCACCTACTGCTCAACTTCTCCTTTTGTTTTTAAAACAGGGGAACTGTATTTTAACTCCTGACTATGTAACTATCTTGCTGTTAAATTACATGCACAATATTTGATTGCACAAAATTCTTTCATAGTGGAGACTGTGGGAGAATGGCTAAATTCCTAAGTTATGGAGGTCCTACCATCCTGAGAGCTGCCCTGCCCTTCCCTGCAGCTCCCAGACCCTCCGGAGCCATCCAGTACAGGCACCCCTAGCAGGCAACAGCAGCATTGCAAGGGCTGAGTGGCATTACCTGCCCCAGACCTGCAGCCAGCTGAAAGCCAGCCGGTGCCCCTAGGGGTTAGATTTAAATGAGCTGCAGTTTTTTAATTTAGCCAAATAATGTTAAAATACTTTGTACTAGAACAGGTTAGGTTATTTCCCTGGATAAAGTTAAAAAAAAATAAACGAGTGAACCTGAAGCTGGCTAAAATGCATCACTGCCTAAATTTTCAAGAGCTTATAATTTAGTGAGTGATTTAAGAAGTCCACTTTAGCTGTAAATTAAAGGATCTGCATGAGAGTGGGGTCCACCTTCAAACTTTGGGCACAACAGATGTGGGTTTGGGGTTGATTAACTCGATCTCTGTGAGGGCTGTCTGTGTCCTGTGGTGAAACCTGGTGTGATGACCTCCGTCCTCTCTTACGGTACAAAATCTATGTTGTCCTGGAGTTGTCCCTAAGTTGAAAAAACTTAACATCCAGCATTTTTTAAAAGCCTGATGTTATCAAATAGTCAAGTAAATAAACTCCACAACGTTTGTAGAAATGTGACCTTCTAATTAAATATGAAATAATGTTATTGTAAATCAAATTGGGAATAAAGTTCTTGCATCTGAAATATGACTGTGGAGTTTGCAAACCCTAAAGTCAAGAAAGTTTGTGTATCAGGAATATGAACTACTTCCAATGAACTAGGATGAAAAAAAAATTGTTGCTTGTGAACAAAAAGGCTGCTATAGCTCAAAAGATATGCACCCTAATAAATATTCATTGCCAAAAAAAGGAAGCAGTTTTAAAAAATAATCAGCTATTCAAGGACTATTTGCTTGAATGGTTGAATGAATTTACCTTAGTTTTATTCATCCAAGAGTGGGTCTGGAAACAATAATTCAAACCTGCCAGGTTGGTTCTTCTTCCAGCACAACATCTTTATAGTTGCTGTTAATTTTACTGTTACAGTTAAATCCTCACAGACTCATGATAAGGATCTCAAGGATCAACTTTTTTCCTGCCAGAAAACTGTAATCAACTCTTATTTCACACCACTCTGGATGAAAAATGAGACCAGTAAAGTCTAAAATTTTGTATCAAGAGTACAACCCTGCCTTTTGTTAAAATGCTGCATTCCAGGGAACTCAAATTATATTAAAATAAAATAAAATTTAAAAAAAAGGAATCACATGTTTGCATTTCACACTAGCATTTACTGTGAAAAAAATTATATTCTCAATTGTATTTAAAATGTTTAAATGTACTTTCAAACTGCATTAGTAGCTTTTTAGTGTCCACAGAAATACTTATTTTGCATCTTTTCACCATTTTAATAATAACTGAAGCCAGAAAAATTTCATACTCATATCAAAAGCAAAACTAGAGCAAGCCAAGAATCATCTAAGCAGTATGTTACATCTCTGATTGCACCGCAGGACTCTCTTGAACATGCCTGTACTCCTTTTATGAACACTCTCCCTGATGTGAGCCGTGACATGCATGCTGAGTTTTGGCAATAATATACAACTTTTTGCCCAGTTCTCCTACTCCCTTCCAGTCTTTCATAAAGGAATAAAGAAAATTCACTAATTCAGCAAAGTGGCTGAGATTGGGGAACAGATCTTATTTGTGATTTACAGAAAAAATACAAGAGCCATTACAGAAAAATGTGTGAGGGTGTTCCCTTTACACAGCAAATTTGGTTCATTCTGCAAAATACTAAAGAGGGGGAAATGAATGCTACCTCAGCTTGTAAGAAAGCAAGCTTGATGAGCTCTCTGAATGTTCATCTTCAAAGCATTCTTCCCTTCCTTCATATGTAAACTGGTTATATGGCAAATACAGAGGTGTAGACTTAGCTGATGGAGACTGAGAGGCCTCTGTCTGTGATGTAGAAGGACCTGGTTGCTGATTTTCATGCATTTTCACATCGCTGTGGTCTGTCACTTTGGATAAAATCCTATCAATGGTTTTGTAGTAAGGCCAGTCAGGTGCCACAGTTTCACTGTCAGTCATGCATTTTAATTTCCTGTAAGAAAAAGCATACAGCGTTAAAGCTTCTTTTCCTGCAAAAAGTACATTTCACACAGACCTATCTCAAAATATTCTGGTCACATTAAGGAGTCAAACTGAATGCTTTTAATGAGAATGGAATTACACACTTTTCTTCAACTTCCAGCGAAGCCTTTCAAGTTCTTTTCCTAGGTTTGACCTGTTATAAAATATTGCATGTAAACCCCAAGTGAAATTAAATACAAATAAAGAACATTACAACTTCTAATGGAAACAGGACTGTGTTGGTGGTTGAATAATTTTCCTCCCTTTCAAGAAAACCCAACTAACCAATGTGGCAGCAGTCCCTGACAACTGGACTAGGCAACACACCACAGCTTTTACTAAAGTGAGGGCAGCCCTGTGCTTCCATGCTTTGAAGAATGAATATTTATTTTCTATAATGAATACAAGCAGCTATAAATATAATGCATATTCTTTTTCTAATATTGCCTAAAAGCCATGAAATGCCTTGGCAAATATCCTTGTAACAACCATGAGATATAGACGTCTGTTCATTTATTACAGAATAAAGATCAGGGTAGACAAAAGTAAGGCGTTTCATTAATTTATTTACAGAAAAAAAAAAAACAAACAAAAAGCCTAAAATATTTAATAATGCATTAGAAGCACTATGCACAAAACATTACATTAGAGGGGACTATCAACCATGACCTTGTCTTTCATGTGTATCTTACCATGGGACTTATTATTCAGTCCTCAGACAAGTTCACTGCTATCCCAGGAGTTACCCAGTTTTTTTTCTTTTACTGAGAAACAGAAAACTTAGGTATATAGATGGAGTATACATCTCAAAGTAATTCCAGAGCTCAACTAGAGTTCCAAACTTTGTCTCCATTTGACCCTCTCAGTCCGGATTTTGTTAGTCTAAATTAAAATGCAGCTAGGGAACACAACAGGAAAGGCAAGACCAATGACAAGTGCTCCATTTTCATAAACCAGATTTCATTCAAATTAACAAAAAACTGAGCCAAATCTGATTCTCACAGCTAGAGGTTTGCATTTGCAGGGAAAAAAAAAAGGATGAAAACTATTCCTGGACACTTAGCCTGCCCTCTTTTTCTTGAAGCCTTTCAGGTATTTCCTTCTCAGAATCTATCCTGCCCACACCAGTCCTGCAAGGGGTAGAATTAAATAACATGTAAACATGAAAAAAATGGTGCCAAACTTTAAAGTGAGAACTTCTTCCTTTTAAACCACTGTCATCCTAGACTAAGGGGAAATCCACTAGTGAGAAAAGAAGGCAGTAAGATTTGCTTAGATTTTAAAGCCATTTAAGGATTCCTTTTTCCTTGTCCTTGCAAGGTCTGATGAGCTTTTCCAGCTATTTAGAAATGCACATCATAGTCCTGCAAAGCAAAGCCTCACAGCCATCCATACTTTTATGCCCTCTATGCATTCAAAATTTTAATTTCATACATATTTCACAACCTACTGCTGCAATTACATAGTCAGAGAATATCGAGCACAGCCTACAAATACATGCATATCCATCCAGCCTACAAATACATGCATATCCATCCAGCACAGACAGAAAATAGCTAAACACAGGCCTGACAACAGCCATCAATTAATATTGATTATTTTTAGCTCAATTGTTGAGGCTGTTTGCATGAAAAACATGTCAATTATGCCACTGTAAGCTAGTAGCCAAGCCTACATGCCACTTTTGTTTGCCTGTGTTGAAACTTGCAATCTGTTCAAGCTATGGGGTTTAAAACTGAATTGCAATTATGCAGGGCATTCACCATGGCCAACCATCCCCATGGGCCAGATGGCAAAAGCCAGGGGTGACCACATCTCAGCCAGGCCACTGCTCAGTCCGGCTGCTGCACTAAGAAGCTTCATGGGACGTGGTTTGAGCCTTTAGGACTGCAAAGCATTGTGTCAAAAAGGACAGGACAAGCTTAAATCTGATTGCTGACTGCTCTGGGAACAGGTTTGTATTCAGTCTAATGTCAGCCAGGAGCCCCAAGTCCCCATCAGCAGAGCTGCTGCCCAGACAGGCTGTCCCCTGCCTGTTCCAGCATTTGGCCATCCCAGGAGGAGGATTTTGCATTTGTCCTTGTTGAATGTGATGGAGTCCCTGGGTCTGGGTCCTCGAGCCTGTCTGGGTCCATCTGAGTGGCAGTCCTGCCCTTGCAGATGCAAACTGCAGCCCCCAGTTTGGCATCACCTGCAAAATAGTGAACACATGCTCCACCTACCCCTTTGGATTGTTGATATTAAACAGGGCATGTCCCAGTACAAAACACCTGCAGTCCTCCACTGGGAATGAGCCTCTAGGAAGAATACAAACCATTAACAACTACTCTGTGCCCAGAGATGCAGCTTTCTAGCTAGCAGGTAGTCCTTCCACCTGCAGTACAACATCCCAGCTTGGATACAATGATGTTCTGAGGGACTGTGTCAAAAGGCTTTGTACTGTCAAGCTAGACAATATTTTCCTCTACCCTCACCCACAGATCTAATCTTTTAAAAAAGAGAGCAAGCAGGTCAGTCAGATGTGATTCAGTGCTGGTAAATACATTCTGGATATTCCCAGTCACCACCTTCTCCTTTACATGACTGGAAATTGCTTCCAAACCTTCTTGCTCAATGATCTTGTAAGAATTGAAGGGAAGAACCTGTTCCTGCCCTTCTGAAGATTCAACAGCCTTTTCCTGGTCCCTAGACACCTCCATCAATCTTTACAGACTTTCAGAGATGATTCCTGACTCAGTCCTTTTCTACTGCTGGTAGTTCTCACAACTCTGCTGCAGGCACACCCGACTGAGACATCTGGGCAGTGAAGGCTGAAATAAAGATACCTCATAACCTCAACCTCATTACCTGCATCTGCTTTCATTAGAGCAGCCACCCCTGTGGTGATTCTTGGGGCAGCCCAGGTATAGCTACAGTCTAGGGGATGAAGAGATTGTGGACAGTCCTACAGGGAAGGAGCTGGGGGTGCTGGGCAGTGAGAGGCTGGACATGAGCTGGCAATGTGCTTGTAGCCCACAAATGGCCAGCAGGTTGAGGGAAGGGATTCTGCCCCTCTGCTCTCCTGAGACCCCACCTTGGGGGCTACAAAAATACTCAGAGGGCTGGAGCAGCTCTGCCACAGAGACAGGCTGAGAGAGTCAGGATTGTTCAGCCTGGAGAAGGCTCTGGGAATACCTTATTGTAGATTCAGACTAGATATAAGGAAGAAATTTTTAGTAAGAGCCACTGAAACAGGTTGCCCCAGGATGGATGCTGCATCCTGGCAGTGTTCAAGGCCAGTTTGGATGGGGCTTTGAGCAATCTGGTTTAGTGAAGGTGTCCCTGCCCATGGGAGGGGGTTGGAAAGAGATGGTCTTTAAAGGTCCCTTCCAACCTGAACCGTTCTATGATTCAATGGAAAGTTTCCAGTAGGTTTTTTCCTGAATAGGTCAGCGCCTTTTTGTTGTTGTTTGAGCTCAGCCATGTACCCAGACCCCTTTTTTCTACAGAACTATGACAATTTTGAAGGAAAAGCTATTGTTTATTGCCTGCTCTCAGAGCTGTAGAGTTGCAGTTATATAAATGCAGGTATTTCTCTGGCTCTCAATGTATTGAATCGATACTAATTCTTCTTCTGACTGCTTACCATAGCTCTGAGCTAAATGAAAGGGATCACTACCAGGATGTAGACAAGAGGACTGTGTTAGCTTAAAAGCAGCCCCAGAAGCAAACATCTACCTGTATAGAATCTGGCTCAAACACAGAGAAAAAAAGGATGAAACAGGGAAGAGATGAGATGAGAAGATAAGGTGAAAGGGAGTGTCAGTCTTTTGGAAGAGAAGTAGAAATGCTGCAGGTGGAGGTAAATAGGGAAGATAAATAGGTAAATACTGAGAACATTCACTGCAATAGTGTTGATGGATTATCTTTCTGGTAAAAACAAACCAAACAGCTAGCTTTGTAATACTAATATCAAGTTCCAGGATTTACTGACTTATATATTTTTTCCACATCTGCCAGAAGTCCAGAAAACCTAGTGAGACAGCTGAGAGCTTTTGCCTGCATTGAGGTACATGTAACCCTGAAAAAACTGGAATCTAAAGCAAAGATTAATTTACTGCCCTCAGTCATTAGCATAATTCATCACAGCAATCTTAATTGCTTCCAAGATACAGAGTTGGGCTTTTGTTTGTTTTAATGAAACATGAAGATGTTAAAAAAAAAAACAGGACAATATGAAGGCTAGATTGCAATAGTCCAGAAATGAGAGAGCAAGATGAGCCAAACATTAACACTTTAAAATTGGGCACATCCCTGCCTGAGTGAGCAAGCCAGGCAGGAAAAATGAGGTAAAAAACAGAGGTAAGTGAGAAAGTCAGCAGAGCTTGCAAGGTAAATTCACACTGAGTTTATCTAGACCTGTTGCTGTTTCATGAGGCTCTATTAAAATCCAGCTGAGAGCAGAGGCAACTGAGAACTTAATCCAAAAACTCAGGGATCAAAGTCAGGTTTCCAGTGGACAAATACTCAACCCAGTTAATTTGAAAGGTGATTGCTTGTCTTATTCCAGAGAAGTGGATAAATTAATGGACTTTGAGATCCCACTGCCAAAATGTTCTACTGAATAGACTGAGACAACTGTTGAGTCATTTGTGCTGCCATCTACCTTTTTTCAGGCTTTATTCTCTGAGCCTATTAATCCATCTTCTAAAATAAAACTATCACAATATTATGTCCTAAAGAGGTTCAGGGTTTTTTTAAATCATCATTATTTAGTCAGCAAAAAGCAAGCAATCTATAACTTGCTTCATTTTTTTAGACTTTGCTCAAAGCAGTATTGCTTTTTTATTATTATTGCAGCATTTGATATTACTACTTGCCTTAAGGAATGGATACAAGATCCATCTCCTGGGGTTTCTAGGGAAATATTTCAAAATAAATAATAAATAGCAACTATTTATGAATCAATCAATGGTGAGGAAAAGAAGGATGATAAAAGTACAATACTAAGTTGTGCATCTGACATAAATTATTGAAATTAAAGAGAAATATAGTAAAATATTCAAATTCAACTTTTGCAGTAATTTGGCTGCACTCATATTTTATCATTTGCTGTAACAGAGGTCAAATTTTCCAGTTGCATAATGTCATAGAGTATAGTAATGGATTACACAAGCAAAAATATTTAATTGCTATCATGTACACATGAAAATAAAAAATTAGATTACTCTTTCATTCAAATCATGAGACTGATTCAAATTTACCAATCATTAACATTAATTGACTGCGATTCAAATCAAAGAGCAACAGCTGCATCCTGTTTTCTAGGCTTTGCGGAGGGTGATGTTTTTGAAAATAATAAATTTGCATTCACACAGTTCTTATTTTTAAACATCAGAAGGAATCAGTCAAAACTGTGGACCACTGTGCAAGCTGTGCAAATGCTGCTTCCCTTTTATAAGCCAGTGGGTATTGTGTCAGTGGCAATATTATAGCAGCAGTCACAGAGCACTGTGGAGCAGTGGGACCAGCACATCAGCAGTGACAGGACAGGGCTTTCTTTTCAAAGGAATAATTGCAGGTTCACATGAGCTGATAGCCCCAGTAGGCTGCACAACACAAAGAACTGGGCACATACTCTGAGGGATGCTACATCTCAAGAGCTGGCATGCAAATCTCAGGAAAACTTTTGATGATCAGCACATCGGAAAGCTTAACTTTGAATTCCAGGAAGCTTGAATCAGCCCTTCTTTCTTCCAGGACAGATAAATGGGTTGGTTCATGCAGCTCACAACACAGGTATCTTTGAAGTGGAACATTAAAAACCTGGTGGCTGATCTATCCACAGTAGATATTTCAGATTTTATTGCAATCCCTAAAAGCAGAACTTTACTCAAATGCACCTGCAGAAAGAATTTTCCTTTCACCTTTGGTGCTGTGCAGAATTTTCCACCCAGTCAATTTCCATGGTGGAAGAAATGGTCCCTTAATATACTGAGATTCCAGTAAGAATTACTTCAGGTCATGGTATATTTTTCCCTGATTAGTTTCCTCCAAATGCACTTGGACTACTGTAGTAGTGAGTGCAGAGCAGTACAGGAACCACTGCCAGATCAGTCCATCATCTCACTCTCTTCTGACAAAGGTCAGTGCTGAATACTTCAGGAATGATTTTGACAGACAGCTTTTGAGGGCACATTCACCCATAAAAACACATGATTATTTTTCCATCAACAGCCAGCAATATCCTGAAATTTGCTGTTTTTCATAACTCTACCTAATTGAAGACAAACAACATCTGTTTTTTTATTTAATAAATCTAATCTTTAGTAAAAACAATAATAATACTAAAACAACCTGCTGCTCTCTTGGTGTCAATGATTTTCGGTGGCAATGAGTTCCACATGCTTATTATGCAGTGCAATACAGATTTATATGACTTTCACTTGTTTTATTTCTTGCCTTGCAATTCTTATAAATAACTTCTTGTATTATGACAAAAAAAATCTGCTTTGCATTCTGAAAAATAGTGCATATTTTTATGCACCTCTAAAACTCTTTTAGCATTCCCAAACTTTTCCACTTCTCTTAATAAAGAAAGCTTTCCACATCTCAGCCTAACTGTTCTCTAAACATCTCATTCTCTTATCCCCTTGCTGAAATATAGGGCAGGCAGAAATAAACACAAGAATTCAAGTAGGAAATAATGAGATAAAATAGATTTCTGTTTGGCATTTTAACACCTGAATAATGTTTTCACCTCAGATGTGGAGGAATGAATATGACCACCCTAAAATTGCTCATGTGAGAGATGCTCATGTACACTGAGCTATACCTGAAGTAACTTTATCTGGCAGCACAAGATCCCACATGGGATCCAAACACACCCAGAACCAGGGTGAATACCTGGGGTGGGAGCCCCTTCTGAGCCCCCTGCCACTGTACACACCCACAGAGGCTGCACTTGCTGCAGCAACTGCGGTAATTATTGGCCAAGAAACACTCCTTGCCTACTTACACATATGTTTGTCTGACTTGGACACCTCCTACTCATAATGAATGGCTTCCACTAAGCAGAATAAAGAAAACAATCTTTTCTGAACTGCCTCTTAGGATGCCATGGTATCCTCAAACTGGAGAACACCATTAATAAACATGTTCACTGCTTTCTATTTTGGAACTTTCTACGTTTTAGGTCATCAATATCTGTTTCAACAGATGTCAAGACACACCAGTGACAGCACTTTTAAAACTGAACTTGGTTAAAAAGACAAGTAGAAATAGTCAAGTACTGCTTTTTCCTTTTATGGAAAAAATGCACATAGATGTATTCATCCATATATGTATGTGTAGTAATTTGTAAGACAGTAATTTGTAAGGGGTTTTATGTTCCTTTACAAAATTGCGACACATGATCTGATTCAATATTTTAATGCAGTTTGTTTCTGACTGTTAAAGGAAGAGTAGAGGCCACTCCACCTCTGCAGCACTGTTCAGGGTTGCCTAAAGAAGTACAGGATCCTGAAGTGGGGGAAGAAATAAGCTCCTAGGTGCAGAACAGCCCCCCCACTCCTGCTACTGGTGCTATGTTCTCCCGTGCCACACTCTAGTGTTAGAGTTACACTAACCCAGTGTAATCATTACAAAGTATTATCCCAAAACAGAGCGTTTTCCCACTCTCAGGATCTTCTTTCCCCGTTTGTGCCACAGTGCAGCAATGATGCTCAGAAACACAGTGATGTAAAGCATCTTCTTCAAGTGTCCTGCAGGCACCCAAACACAGATTAAAACTCGGCGGCCTCCCAGCAAAGCCAGCAGTTGGTGGCCACTCACATAATTTACAGTTTCACCACAACCTTCCCTATCCTCACAGACCACCAAAAAGTACCCAGAAAACTAGAAACTGTGAGTAACATCTTCTGTTTGTCCCTGCTCTCCATACCACCTTACCTTGACAGCAAAGCACACAGGCGTGTGAGCAAACAATAAGAAGATGCATTTTATATTCCAGAGCACAAAATGAAACAGCTCTGTGACAGCACAAGGCAGTTTTTAACTCTCCTAAATTAGCATCTCAATCAATAAGCAGGGAGCTGCCATGCACTGCAAAATAGAAAAGCAGATTGACAACATGCAACAGAAGCAATCTTAGAAGTTCACAGAAATAGAAGGATATTTCTTAAAAGTGCTGTTTCTCACACACACACAGTGCATGTGTGCGAGTGATTTTATTTCTTCCCTTCCCCCAGCGCAACTTTAAAGTAAAAACATTAATTAGAAAAAAAAAACGAGACTCTCTGATTGATGACAACACTGTAAATTTAGAACAAAGGCTGACAGAAATAACCTATTCCACTTGGCAATTACGGCACTTAACTATCGTGCAGTGTTGCTGCTACAGACACCTGTAAAATCTCAGTGCTGCGAGATGCAATTCCCAGCAGGGAGGACTGCAGATTTAGCAGACTAAGCAAAAGCCTGGTAGCCAGCAAGTCCCGACTCCTAAATCTGCATCCGAGTGTGAATTGCTGGGTGATGCTGGACAAATTTTATCTTACTTCCAGCTTTTTCATCTCCAGTCTGGGTGAAAAAAAACTGTAGGGATTACAGCAGGGTTGCTGAAATATTTTGGAGACGTCAGCATTTGCCATAAAACATCGGGTTTAATATTATGGCAAATTATGTCAAACATTATGCTTGTGGATCATAGAAATGTAGAAGGACATTCAGAGTTAAGGGGTTTACAGGATTTTCCCTAGTTTTCTATTTGATGAGCAGTCTCTGCATTAAATACAGTAAGAGTGCCTTACAGAAAAGCGAGCAGTTTTAACATGGTTGCCTGCTGTAATAACCTTTTTATTATTAATATGAGCTTTGAGGAGAGATTAAATAAAAGAGTCACATATTTGATTTTCTTGCATTACAAGCACCTAGCTCAAATCACCACTCAGGATTTCCAGTATGAGGCAGTTTGTGCTCCACAGAGATAAGAATTTTTTTTTAAAAAAAAAAGGAAATATTTCTGTTAAGTTCTAATTATTTTTCTCCGTGCAAACAAGAAATCCACAAATGCCTCACATTTTCTGAAGCAAACTTCCCCTCCTGCCTGCTTGCCTGTTCTTTATCATCCCCTCATAGACACCTCCGCCCTCCCCCCGGCTCCTTTGGAGCAGTATTGACGGTGCACATTGATTCTCTCTGCAGATATAATAGTTCTTTCACTGCTGCTCCTTATAATTATAGCAATGTGTGTCACTCAGTAATAAGACATTCAATTATTCTTGGCCCCGTGTAGTGTAACCCTTCAACTCACGAGACCAAGATCGAGGAGCATCAGTCCCCCCCAAACATTATTCTGTTCTAGTTTTCTTTTTTTTTTTTTTTTTTAACTTTGCCTTGCAATTCCGATCCTCAGTGGCCACTTGAAACTGCAGGAGTTTCGCTGCAAGGAATTGGCTGCCAAGCTAACACAATCAGTCCCCTCAGCAAAGAGCAAAAAAAAAAAANCCCCCCAGCAAAGAGCAAAAAAAAAAAAAAATAGATCTTTTTTTCCCCATTAAATACATTTTCATCCCTCTGCATCATAACAATGCCAGCTAATTTTAAAGAAACAAAGTTGTCCCAGAGTTTGACATGAAATGGGGGGGACAAATTAACAATGACGTAACAGCATTGGCAAGAGAGAATTTTAAAAGCGATATGAACAATCTTTAATCTTTTATCGACAGATTTCCTCTAGGAGACTTCTTTCTAAAAGGCAAAAATCACTGCGCCATCCCTGCTAAAATCTCTTAAAATAAAAAGAATTAACTGAAGCTTACCTGTACTGGAATGTCATATTTGTAATTTTTATCTTTATTTCCTCTCCGTGGCGAATTTCTCCAGTCATTTCAAAGAGTTTGTTAGCCATTTTCTCATAAACTTTGGCATTCCTTTTAGTTTGTTTCAGCTCATCAAAAAATTCTTCCCAAACCAGCATTAAACCTCTCATTTCTGCATCAGTCCAGTTTCTGGCCCTCCTGTGTTTCTCAGTCTGAGAAGAGACAATGTAACTGGGAATTTCTGCTGCAGCCATTGCTGACTGACCTAAAAGGGTTTTAAAAGAGGACACTTAATATAGATTGAGTTTTTAGTTTAGGTTTTTTGTAGTGCAAGACATGCATATGTGGATAAAGAATTTGAATGACAACAGAACATATGAAACCTTTTTGCAACAGCTTGAAGCTTGAGTGCACAAAATGGGGCCTACATCTGACAGGCAGGAATTTAGTTAAAAGCTTTTAAACAGAGAAACGTCATTTTGATGTCACGTTTCCATAGCAACAGAGCAACTGCATAAGCTACAACAACAAAAACCTTTTAACTGAAAGCCAAAGAATCAGGACAAAGTTGACAGGCCATCAATATTAAAGCTTTTAAACACTTTAGGTTTAACAAAAAAAAAGATCTATGCAGCCTTTGAGAAGCTACTTTTAAGTTTCTACTTCTTTTTTAGCTTTCCCTTACCTTTTAGGCAGACAATCTGCTAGCAGGGGGTCATGGTCGCCTGAACGAGCTTTTAAGTTGTGCCTTGACAGACTCTCTAGGAGGTTGCAAGGACTGAGGCCATGTACACAAAAAAAAAAAAGAAAAAGCTTTTTTTTTTTGCAAAGATATTCTGCAAAAAGAATCAGCCAGCTTTATGAAAACTATACATCTCTAAGCTAATAAATGTTTTAGCAGGCAGGCTCATTAAAAAGAAGCCTGCATCTGGGCTTTAGAACATGCAAAAAATAGTATTTAAGTGTTTATATAGAGAGAAATATATACAAAATTTCAATATAAAGCCACTTTTTTTCCCCCGAGATGTTTTGCTGCTGATAAGCACACACTGCAGTCCTGTCAGTATGAATTTGCCTTTGTAGGTATGTATTACTGTATGTGTATTTTGTATTCCTAGTAATTTAGATGCTATTTATGCAGCCTGTGTTCTGCCTTAGGACTGCAGCAGAAGCATTTCACCTGCTTTATGGGCAACCTAAAAGGATTATTCAACGAGTTAAAAAAAGGCTGCGAGATGCTTAGAACTGTGAATAAATTGCTTTGCTGTAAAACAAGCATTTTGGGCCGGTTTTTATATAGGGCTAAATTGTGCCAGCAGTTATATCAGAGAAGCAGGGCTTATTCATTGTATTAAACACTGCAATACAAGCGGTGGGCCAAATCCTGCCCCACTTGCACTCCTGCAGTTTGACAATAATCTTCCACAAAAGAGAGATGCAGGAACTGCATTAATTCCAGCAGTACAACCAGCTAAATAGAAAGATGTTCATTTCCTACAGTCCCAATAGGATCGTGTTATGTAAAATATAAATAAATAATCCACAGACCTTTCCTATTATTATTTTTCTGTTTCAGCATATAACAGCAATAACGACCTCACTGCAGGGCATTTCCTGAAGATTAATGGCAGGCAGGGGTTAATGGCCTGAGGCTCACCCAGTCAGTCGTTAATCCCCAGGAAATGTTCTGTGCCTCAATCCTTAATGCTTAAGTATCCTATAAATTGTAAGTCTTCTCATAACCACATCCTTGATCTTAACAATAGTTTTAAAATGCACGGCTTGGTTAGCATGCTGGAGATGGCAAAGAGAGCACATAATGTTCCTAAAAGGTACACCAGCGACATTTGTGGGACCATTTCCTTCTTTCTATTTTATTTATTCTACTGCATATGACAAAAAGCACAACAGCATACCATAGAACAAGGTGGGGTATGGGGGGGGATAGAATTACATATACTTTACATAGGAACTTCCACTGATCCAAGCCTGAACATGTCTCTGCCAGAAATATACCTGCTGAGTCACTGCCTTCCTAAGGGAAAAAATAAAAGGGAGAGAAATAAAGAAAAAAATCTTCTAGCTTCCAAATAACTGCTTTTAACTACTAATATGACAGCCTAGCAACTATTACCTTTAAAAATGTGTAAATAGCAGCATATGTTGTGGTGAAGATCTTGCATGGTTTGTCTCTTGGGGTGGCCAGCTGGGAGACATCACATGATCAGGGGACAGATGGTGGTCAGAAGAGGATCAGCTGATGACACATTCATTTTATTAATTTATTGTTTTGTTTTGAAATTCCCATTACCTAACCTTGGGCTTCAGGCAGCTCTTTTAATAAAATCATTCCAACCTCAGCTGCCTGTGGTCGCAGCCAGTGGCTGGGGATCACCAGGACAAGTTTAAGGAAGCAACACAGAGTCGGAGAGGAAAATACCATGGCTTTGGGTCTGACTTGGAACTAACACACACTGCTGTAAAGCCAGGCTTGCTTTTCAACCTTTAATCATCCACTGGAGGTTTGTTTCTCTCCCTAAGACTTTAAACCACCTAGGCTGTGAAAATGCCGATTAACTCCTCTGAAGCCCATAGCATGATACACACAACTTGTCAAACACAAAGATATGTGTGGTCTCTGCTTTAAGGATATTTTTAATCCAGTTTCAAGTACAACAACCAGGACAGGGTGGGTGAAAACCTTTCCAGCTGCACCAAGTTTTTTCTGTCATAGTCCACAACTATTCCTTCCTCTCTCCATCCACATGTGCCTGGCATATGTGTGGCTGCTCCTTGTGCTCCACACTGGCCCCCAGACCCCGGGATCCTGCAGAAGGGGGGTAGTTGTTTCCCTGTGAAATTCCCATCTCAACTTTTCTATATGCTGTTTTTTATTAGTGTGCCTGACAGATTGATATAGTGGTATAGCGCTATTTAACATCTGTTAAATAAAAGAAATGCTTTCTAATAATACCTCCCTTATTCCCCTCCTCTCAGCACCTGAAGGCAATGTAGGTTGCAAGGACTCAGGTTTTACCCCCTCCTCTGAAAAAGTTGTTGATAATAATTATGGAGACCCCACATGCCTCCTCTGCCTCACAAAGCACATGTGCCAAGTGGTTGATAAAGCGACTGTTTTCCTACGTGGGTCTGAAAGCAAGAGAAGTTTTTTCATCCCCAAATAATTCCTGCAGTCTTTGGCAGAGCTGGGGAGGGAAAACACCCCTCACAAGGCTGTGCCTCTCTCTGCTGATGTTCTGCAGACCTGTGCAGTCCCTAGGCATCACTAAACCATTGTCCTGGTCTCTGAGTTGGGACAACAGCTAAGACAGGACCAGTGAGACCTTTTAGGGGAAAAGCAGCTCCGTGCCAGCAAGAGCAGTCCCTGCCCAGGACAAGGGCACTGGGAGGAGAAGCTCTGCTAGCATTCAGCTCCTTCTTGCCCCTCTCAAGTTAAAGGCCAGTCAAGATTTGTCATCTGCCTCAAAGACTGGCTGGTCACTGAACTCAGAATAACTGCTGGCATGACAAGCTGCAGCTCTGCTAGACTGAAGGCACTGAGACCCCTCCTGCACTCCCCTCTGACACTTGATGGCAGAGTCCTCCAGCACCAGCTTCCTCCAGACTGAGGACCAGCCTGGCACCAAGCCCCACACAAGCAACTGAAGCTGCAACTCTTCTCATCAATAAAATAAGGATATTAAGTCTTGGAAATCACTGATGCACATAGCAGAGGTACTGAGTACACCTTTGTACATGACTTCCCTCTGTAGGGGAACGTTGTTCTCCACTCTCCTGCTCACCCCAGTCCCTCCTCTGATGTGACAAGCTCAGAAGATATTCTTGTGAACACCTCACTGTTCCTGAGTATCTCACTTATACCTTTCCTCTCAATGCACACCAGCTCAGAGGAACATGAATTTAATGATCCTCTTGCAAATCTGTTCTTCATATCATCTGTCTAAACACCCTACCTCTTTTGCAATCATTATATATCAGCTTGAATAGTAGCTCTCACAGCTGTTCCACCTTTCATGGTGATCTCTAAAGATAACAAAACTGAAAGAGGGTAAAAGGGTTTATAATTTGCAGCTGTGGATCTAATGAAGTTCCCCTCTAAATGCTGCTCTCACAGAGTTAAGACAACTCCATTAATCCTTACATATCTGTTGACTAAACCTCAGGTGATCTGTGCTAGCTGACTGTGTATACAGCCTTCAGCTTTGCAAGGGTGGGCTAATGCATACCAAATAAAATTTCCTTTAGCCAAGTTTTAGGGAATGGTGTTTTCCCCCGTGCCTGCAGGGGAATAACAGCTCCAGTCACTCAAGCACCAGAGCCCAGCCCACAAACTGAGCCATTACACTGTGATTACAGAAGAGCATGTCCAGTCCTGCTGATGGGACTGTGGTAGAAGTCAGGCAGAAACTTCTGGTCAAATCAGACTTTATTCCACTCAGACACAAGAGATTTCTCCAACTTCTCCTAAATGTAATTCTATGTCTGAAATCCCCGTCTACAGGGATGCTGACACATGGGTCACTGCCTACAGGGATTTTTAGAAGTGGAAGAACATTAAGCTTTGGTTCTGGAGAGTCTTGATGCCAGTTGGCAGCAAACACCCTTTGGAGCATCGACACCAGGAGGAGGAGTTTCCTGCGGAAGGACCATCACCCCACAAAGACACAGGTCCACCTCTACAACACATGGGTACCTCAGCAGACTATTTTGTAATGTCTTGATTAAAAAAACTATTAAAAAAACCCCAAAACTCCACCAACCAAGAAAAGCTGCTTTCACCCTTTGTGTTTGGGGCAAGCTGCTAAAAACAAGATTGTCTAAAGCACAGGCTGGTCACCACTCCTTGCAATCATCTGGTCTGGCCCACCAGGAGCTTAACACATGTGATTGCAGAGACTTTTCATTCTCTAGGATGTGCAGACACACCTTGATAACTCTGCTTAAAAGGGTGCAGTACTGTGTTTGTGTTTGTCTAAAATCATTTGGAGTTTGCACTGCGGGGGGATACTATGCTGTAAATTCAAAAAGCCTGCATGTGTTGGAAGGCTGTCTCCTGCCCCACATTTTGCTATCCACTGGGCTAGAAGGCCCACTTTCTAAAGTCTTACAGAGAATTATGGGTTTAGTAGCTCTGTCTGCTGCCTACTGCAATTGGCAAAGATGATTAAATGCAATTCCAGTACAGACAGGCTGGGGAATGAGACACTGGAGAGCAGCAACTGTGAAAAAGGACCTGGGAGTCCTGGTCAATGGCAAGCTGAATATGAGTCAGCAGTGCCCTGGCAGACAGGAAGGACATCTATGTCCTGAGGTGCATCCTTGTGGATCCCTTCCAACTGAGGATCCTCTGTGATACTACAATCCTCTGTGAGAGAAGAATACTCTGTGAAATACACTGTGGCAGAGGAAATATTCTTCCAGTACTTCTGATAATCTTGGCCAGAGAACACAGGCTAGGACAGATGATCAGGAGGAGAAGCTGCCTTTTTTCTCCTCCATTAAGCCAACAACAAAGCTGCTGTGCTCAGGAGGGTTCTGGAAACAAGGAGCTCATGTAGGGAAGCACCTTGCAGGCAGTGGTGCCTGGCTTAGGAATTCCAGTAAGGTCCATGAACTGTTCAGTCTGCCAGTCTCCTTGGGTGATGGGGTCATGGGGGTTTGTAAAGGCTCAGAAGCAACAGAAAAGCACAGGGCTGTGAAAACAAAGCCATCAGGTCAGTGTTGTGGAGCTGGGCACAGACACAGCTCACACCATCCTACTGCCTGCGAGGGAATTTTAACATTACAGCAGCATTTGCAAAGGAAGCCCAGAACTATCCAAACTGCAGGACAGTCTTTTACAAATACAGAACAGAAAAATAAATTATTCAGGCTGAGGAAAAACTCAGGTAGGTGTCTTGAGATACATCAAAAAGGGCAATCCCTTTCCTCAGAGGGCCTGCAACTTAATTGGGACATGCCACAAGGGAAACAAACAGGAGAGACCAGAAGGGACAAGTGACAGCAACACATCACTGAGCAAAGGCCACTGCATGGTTGGATAGCTTTTATGTACATCTAAAATAAATAACAACCACACAGAATTCTTACAACAGAAATGGGTGCTGTGGAGGAGAGTGGCTGAAGGGAAGGCATCCTGGCTGATGTGGGGCAGAGGAGATTTTGGCATGACAACACTTAGAACAAAACCAAGAAAAATAAAGGTTTCCACACAAGAGCCCTGCCACAGGACTGTCTGAGTGACAGGTCTCCCTGAAGGTGCAGCAGGGCACTGAGCAGCCCAGGAGGAGCTTTGTATTCTGGGAAGGTGCAGGTGAGCTGGAAGAGGCTGGAGAGGTTTTTCATTTCATTTTGCAAGAAACGTCCTGCTTAAATTTCACTGTATTCAGAACATTTCCCAAAAGCATTTTGATCTTGCTGAACTGGCAGATTCTGACCAAAAATATCTCCTTTGCCTATTTTAGTAGTAACCATGGAAGCCAGCTTTGCACCGACATTCAGTTGGAGAGGATGGCGAGAGACAGCGAGGTGAATGCAGACAAGCTGGGAAATGAGGCTTCAGCAGTTTTTGTGGCCAGATCAGGAGGCATTAGCAGGCAAGAGGGAGAACTGGAATTACATGGGGCTTTAGAAGAAGGAGCTCATGGACTGCAGGGAACCCAAACAATTCACTGGAGAAACCAGGTACAGATTGGTATGTTCATAATAATTAGATTAAAAGTTACAGTCCTGAGATTTTTTTTTTAATTACTTGATTCTTTCAAGTTTAGCAGAAACACAGATACTTGTGCTACAGACCCTAGTTTAGCATATTGGAGAAAAAAAATTCCCTTATGTCCAGAAGGTACAAGTAATCACTGCCCAAATGTCTGGCACTTACAGTATTATGCAGGCAGGATGCCAAACTAGATGGACTTCGAGTCACACATGTTCCTAAATTTTCAAGCATACAGGAAAAGACAGGACATATCATTACAAATTTCATTTATAATATTGGAAGCAAAGTACATTAAATCTACATTTGTCATACTCCCAGTTTATAACAAACAGGGAATTTCCTAGATATCCTTACTCTTAGGAAATAATTTGCAGATTCTTAGCATATGGAACAATTCTGCAGTACATAGTATCAGGCATACTCCTTTTCTGGCAAGCAAGCAATAAATTGTGTTACAATGAAAATCGCAGTGAAAATCGTTCAGATCCCAGTGAATGGTTTCAAAACCCCACTTGAAAGAAATTATTTCGGCCCTGCTTACTTACTGGGGTTAGTCAATAAGCCCCCCTGCCTTGTTTGGTTTTTAGGACATTTGAGTAAGTCACATGTTGAAAAGCATCTAATTCATTAAAAAGTGCTCCTACAATGCTATGCAAATATTGCTCTTCCAGAGGCAAATTCCTCTGAGAACCTGTCCTGAACACTTCGCTTTAGACATAAACCCTGAGCTAATCCAGTTTGGATTTGAGCTGTATAGCAAAAGAAGCAGAATAATCCCCCTTGTGCAGAAGCCTGCGCTGCGCCGAGCGCGGCTCCCGTGACTCAGCAGGGCAGGAGGGAAAAGCCGTGTCAGGGAAAAGCCGATGACGGCAGCCGCTTCCATCGGGCGCTGCTCTGCACACAGCATCGCTTGTGCCCCAGCAAGAACGAACACTGCTGCTGCTGCTCTGCACACAGCATCGCTTGTGCCCCAGCAAGAACGAACACTGCTGCTGCTGCTGCTCTGTGCACAGCATCGCTTGTGCCCCAGCAAGAACGAGCACTGCTGCTGCTGCTCTGCGCACAGCATCTCCTGTGCCCCAGCAAACCCCGGCTGCTGCTGCTCTGTGCACAGCATCGCCTGTGCCCCAGCAAACCCCGGCTGCTGCTGCTCTGTGCACAGCATCGCCTGTGCCCCAGCAAACCCCGGCTGCTGCTGCTCTGTGCACAGCATCGCCTGTGCCCCAGCAAACCCCGGCTGCTGCTGCCGCCCCTCGCTGCCTGCGGCGTGAGAGGCCGGGGCACTCGGATAGCGCCAGGCCGAGGTGATGGGTGCGGATCCTCAGGCAGGGGCACCCCCGGCTCCAGCAGAGCGGGGCCGAGGCAGGAGCGGGTTTGTGCAGCGCTGGGGCAGCGCGCATTAGAGCTGCCCTGGGTCAGCGGCTCCCAGCTCGCTGCTCTTCCAGGAAGAAGAGCGGTGTGTGTCCTTTTCCAGCCACCTCAGAGGAACTGCAGTGCTGCCAGAAGCCCGGCCTCGCTGCTCACAGCCTGCTACTGGCTTGGCAGCCAGCTGCATCCACCTCACAGCTGTTCGCAGCCCCGCGCTGCCTCTCCCTGACTCCCTGCCAAGGCTGGCAATGGACGTGGGAAGGTCGCAGCAGCCCCTGGCCGGCCCTGCCCTCAGCCCACAGGTGAGCCCCGGGGAATTCCCGGCACCTCTCCATGGGGGACAGCGATGGGATCAGCCCCTGCTGTTCTGCAGATTAATCACCCACAGGTTTTCAAAATAAAAAGCATTAAAATGCAAAGATGTCTGCCAAATGGATTAAGGCAGGAGCTTTTCTGACTATCTTGCATTTCTGCTTGGGGATTCCAGCCTATCCCCAGCTGCAGCTCTTTCCCCTAACAAGGGTTCACTCAGCTCTCAAGCCCCTCAAAGGAAAATTTAAAGATTTTTAAAAAAATATTTCAGATAAAATATTTAGGGTACTGGAGATTTTCATATCAGTTCATAAAAGATTTAAGTACTAAAATGTAAATGGTGTTTTGGGTATTACTGCAAGGCAGCCTCAGGAATGGGAATTCAAGAAAAGTGTTGCAACCTATAAAGTTCAGACAGTACTCTTAAAAGTATTCTTAAAAGCCTCCCTCATCTGAGAGCTGCCAAAAAGTAAAACCAAATTCACCAGCACCCTCATGCTGGGATAGAAAAACTTCAATTGTTGTTAATGTAAGTTGAGACCATAAAAAGAGGCAAATGCCATTTCTGCGATGGGCTGACAGAAAAATCACCCATCCCACAGCATCCATGTCCTTACAGTGGAAGCATATACATATCCCGAGTGAACTAAACTTTATTCCCAATGCCATGCTCAAACTGTTTCAGGGAAGTTTAGTTCCCCTGAGAGCTACTGATGGGGCCTGTGAAGTCCTATGTGGTCTGTGTTTGCAAATCCTTCCCCCAAAAGGATGGCTTCTGCCTTTGTGCAGATGATCTACACAAGTTCTTCAGCTACCATAACACTGGGTAGCACCTCCTGACAAAGACAGGATTGGGAACTTAAGCATCAGCTCTCAGGTCTCGTGCTAGGCAGGATGACCCATCCCAAAGATTTATTGCACTATGCATGTGTAACTTTGCCCCTTTTAACAGAGGTTTGCAGTACTTGGGGTCCTGTGATCCTGATGCCTTGAGAGGCTGCCTAGAACAGAGGCTAGATGGTGTTAAAGGAATAAAGTGGGTATTTATTAAAAAGGCCTTCAAAGGATACAGCTTGGGAGTACAAGAGCCTGGCTGAGGCTACACCCAAGATGGAGCACAGGTCTCACATTTTCACATTTCTATAAAAGTTTTGGTCCATTTACATATTGGGATTCATTGTCCAGTTACAGCTTCAGGTTATGAAGTCCCATTCTCCCAGACTGCTCTCCTCAGTTTGTTGTTTATACTTTTTGGGCCTGAACCTGCAATGGTGTCCTTGGTTCTCAGGCTGGAAAAGGATTGTTTTGTGCAACTGAACTGTGAAGAGAACTTGCTAACACTTTATATGAAGTTCAGAGTTATATACTAATGCAGCACAGAATATGGAAAATATGGAAGCTAAAACTTAAGGTATCAAACCCTCTTGGTTAAAGGATACAGTCTTGTTCCCTGGTCATGCCAGGAAAAGCCAGGAGGGGTCACCTATCCCTCCTACATCCAGGTGTGCCCCTCCAGCCAGCCTTCTGCCTCAGGACCCAACATCTCCCCTCGCTGCCTTCACCATCAGCCTGGACTGCAATCGCTGTTATGTTCCTCATTGACTCCTGGTTTCTCCCAGCTGTTTTCCCCTCACATTGGCTCTCTGCTGTTTATCACACACTACTCTGCTCCAATCACTCTCCACCCACCAGGGTTCAGTTGATATTCCAGCCTCAGCATGCCACTCTGATCCTGGCATTATCTTCCATTGTTCTGACTAAAACTAAACCAAGAGTGTGTGCTGGCTTCCTCTCTTGGCTGCAGTGCAATGCTGCCAGCAAACCCACCAGCCCACAGCCCAAGGACACATTTCCCAGCTGGCACAGGAGCATCATGACCAGACTGAGGAAGTCCATCTTCCTCCTTTCATAAGTTCTCCTGAACTGATGAAACGACCCACAAACCACATTTGGATGCAAACTTCTCCAGGTTCAAGACCAGCTGTCCAGTACCCACCAGTGGCTTTAAAATCCTGCCAGGTGCTTTGCATTCAAGGTGGCATTCAGGGTTGTAGCCCATAGGATGTGCCCCAAGTGTAGGTCTGAGCAGGGAAAACAGCATCATTTGATTGGCTGGAAATACCCACTGCAATGTGGTTATTCACAGAACCACAGACTATCTCAGCTGGGAAAGGACCCACCAGGATCTTCAACTCCCTGCTATTCAGAGAACTGCCAAAAACGGAATCATACAACCAAGAGCATCGTCCAGACACTCCTTGAACTCAGCTGGGCTTAGTGCCATGACTTTCCCAGGAGCCTGTTCAGTGACTGACCACCCTCTCAGGGAAGAATCCCTTTCTAATGTTCAATCTGAACTTCCCCTGATCAGATTTGGATGCAAGCAAGGCTAAAACACCAAAAGGTGGGTACCTGCCATCATCCATTTCTCAGCTGAGTCAATCATGCAAGTGCAATCAAAGAAATTAATTTAAATTATAGATTAACTGGCCTCAGTTCACCTTTGGCAGATTTGTAAGCACTCAAATGACTTGTTTTTGGCAGAAAAGCTGCCTCCAGTAATTCAGCAAAGATTTTTCTGAGGAGTAACAAAACCAGAGCTACGGACCCGATTTTCAGTACTGGTGACCTGAACTATTTCCAGCTGAGCTTCATAAGGGACCAGGCATATACAGCTTAAACAAGAAACCTAACTGGGATGTTTGAGGGGGAAGTGCAGACCCAAAGCGTGCAGAACCTAAAACCACACAGATGCAGGAGACACGCAGCGTGAAGATGCAAGTACAGACAAGTTGTCTGAAGGGAGTCCATGGCAGATGTGAGTGGCACCAGGGAATTCTAATTTTGTTTCATTCCTGAACATTCAGCTGACAGATTTCTGTATAGCCAGAAGGATCCCCAAGTTCTCAGCAAGTACTCAAGTGCTCAGAAAGTTGGGATTCTTTTTTTATAAAACACAGCTTTAATGATTGTAGGACAAGGGATCTTAAACAAAGAAACAAGGAACCACCATCTAATTGCAGAGAAACAAGTCTAAGCAATTTACAGAAAATCAAACCAGTTCATGGCACAGTGTCTCATTCTCTTTTAGTGGCCAGTGTTTTCCATTCTCTGTGCAAACAGGAGAGAGTGTTTCCCAGGGGAGGCACTCTTGCGCAACTGCTATTAGAGGCAATTGGCCAACTCCAAAGGACTTAAAAATCCAGCCCTCTTCTCCCCCCACCTCACTCCTCTTATTGTAAAAACTACTTGGACTGGATTTAGCTCCTCTTTTGCTGTGGTTTTAAAAGAGCTCAGCAGCCTGAAGTACAAACCTTGCCAAGCAAGGGCAGAAAAAGTACAACTGCCTCTTGTCAGCATCTCACCAGCCATACAGATGAAAATATTCCCCATGCTGACTTTAATGCCTGGTAGCAATGTCCCAGTGGCTGGAACCACTCAAGCAGACCAAAAATGCACCACAGGCAGCAATCTAAAACATTCAGTGCTTGTGTCATGGTTTGCTCTATTTGCAGCTTCTTTCCTCTCTGCACACTGCACTTCATGATAACTGGACAGGCAGATTATATTAAAGCTCATGCCTACTCTGTCAAATGATTTCTCATCAAGTCTCAGCAGGAACTAATTGAAGATTAAACTAATCATTCCTTGAGGCCTCTTCTGGAGTGTTTTATCACTTTTTGCAAATCCATTAAGGAGAACTTAAGTGAAGTGCTGATCTGGCAGGACCACTGAACACACAAGCTCGAGTGACTGGACAGCCCGACCCACATGTAAGAAACAGGGGCTTCAGACATTCTCTATAAATGAGACATGACCAACCTTTATCCATTTCTTCTGGCTGTAAAAACCAGCATAGCAAAATGGCGACAAGTGTTTTCCAAAATAACATCCTGCCTTCCTGAAAACAAAGGAACAAGTCTGACAAGAGCTGTTTGATGTCACACAAAATATTCCTGTGGAATTCTCTGATCTTCCCTGCCTGAAATCTGGAGAATACCACAAGCAGCCACCAATTACCAGCCACTGTAGCTTGTGTTGATCCCTGCTTTAACCTGCTTCCACAATAGCCAAATTCTTCATCGACCGATCTGTAGCTTCATCCCCGACCTCTGATCCGCCCAGAGCCTCTCTGGGTATTGTACACAGATATCAGATAACAGCAATTGACATCCAGGCTTCCTCCAGCCTCGGGGTAAAAGCCATAACCACTGGGACATGGCAGACCCCCAGATGAAAAAAGTTAATATACTTTTTCTGCAGTGCCTTGCAGGGTTAAAGGAGTCATTTATTCAGATATGAAAGCTGAAAGAGAGGTCCAAAAAGCTTTTTTTTTTGTTTTGTTTTGAAGCAGCTGAAAACACCCCCTGGAATGGCAGAACCAGAGTCTTCACTCAATAATAAAATTCATGGTCCCAAAAGCAGGATCAGATTTACACTTATTAGTGTTTGATTTGAAACAAATACACATTTTCAAGCCTCTTCTACTGTAAAAGCAGAAGAGAACCCTGAATATGGATCACCACAACTATAAGGATTATTTTGAGAATATTTTATACATCTCATTACTGTAAATGTTTTAGAAACTTTTTTGTGCTATATTCTACTCTGCCTCCCTATGTTGTTTTATGAGTTATGTATGAGTTACAAGTGAGAACTCCTTAAGGCAGGCATCACATACAAGTTCCCATCTAAGCATTTAAAATACTACAGGCGGTGTGAGTTTCTGGAATCAAAGTTTCTGGAATCACTCTCACTTCTAAGATAATTTGGATGCCTCTCAATACTTTCAACGTGCTGCAATATGAGAAAGAAAGATCAGCTTTCTTTAAAAAAATCTTTAAAAAATCTAAATTCTTAAAAAAAATCAACTTTCTTTCATTCCCAACTGCTCAATTCTGTATGAAACCACACTAAAACTGTAAGCAAATCTTGTGAATAAGGTTTTCATTTGAACTTGACAGAGAGCCAGCATCTGTGTTGCTATTTATTTATACACACATATATAAATACACAGTTTTTATACTTATATATATATATATATATACACACACTTGCACATTATTTTACCTGGTTGCTTTCTAACAGTAACTATTCCAACATAAGTCTTGGAATAGGATAAGAAAGGACAGCTAAAGCAAGACCAGGCCATGGCCTCACCACAGAGCCCAGGGTAAGGTCTCTACAGGCACATTAAACCTCACAAAGTGGAAGAGCCTTGTATTTTCACTGCAAAAACTCAGAAATGCATTGGATGTTCTTACAGACTGCACTATCTCAGGACAAAACCAAGACTACTAAAAATCAAAACCATGCTTGGATACCACAAGTTGTTTTTCTGTGTCCTGTAGTGTTACATAAGCATCTCCAAAAAAAAAAACTTTGCCTGTCATTAAAGCAATGTTCTCATCAGGGAATTCTGCAGGTAAAAGCTTGGGGAAATAGAAAGTCCAATATGGAGCTGCAAGAAGGCTTGTCCCCCATGAGCCATAAAAAATTGCTGGACTCTTAAAACCGTGAAGAAAAAAGGTCAGCGCATTTCAAAACACACTCCTCCAGCCTGTTGGCTAAAATCTCTGAAATGGTCCATCCACAGAGCACCCCCAGAAGGAATCAAAAGGTTCAAGGACAAAGCACTGACCAGTTAAACCCTGTGAAAACTCAAGTCAGTGATCACAGAGAGCAGATGTCACACCAGGGGCTCCTCTGCCCAGGAAGTGCCAACCCCTGAAGCAAATCCCTGCAAGGGACTGAAACAGTGACCAGCTGGACCCCCTCTGGCTGAAGAGAAGACAGCACAGCATCTTCTGCACCCTCAGAAGCTGCAGCCCTGAACCACTTGGCTCCATTCCCTTCCCCAGCTTTTCAGAGGAGCAGAAGGAAGGCACAGGCTCAACACACAGACCCGCCCTTTTATAACTGCAGGACTTTTGTAGTGTGGAAGAAAAGCTTCAGTACCTGCTGTCCTTGGAACAGAAGATCCTCCATGAACCTTAAAGTCAACACAGGACTCCTCACAGCAGATCACCAGCCCAGAGGAGAACTTTGCATCTGGGGAGAGAGAGCTTGGCAGGACAAGGCACCTCGTGGGGACTGAGGGGACATTTCGTGCCAGCCCTGAAGGGTCACCCATGCTCTGCCAGGGTACCCTGAAAACGTCAAGTGAGGTGGGTTTGGTTCAGTTTTCAAACTCTAGCCTTTCAAACTGCACCAGCAAAGGCCCTCCTCATTCCCTAGTCCCATCATAAGTAACCTGAATTAGCCCATAAGTCTTCAACAAACTCATTCCTTTGTGCTGAAAGATACCCACTTGAAGCCTAAGGAATATGACACTGTCATCTGAACTATCTCACCTCTGCCAACCAAAGATGTCTCTTTAAAAGTCATTCTTTTAGTCACCCAGGACACTAGCAGGTTTAATTTTTCCTGACTTTTCTCATCTGCCCAACTTTTCCATTAGCAAGTTAACACTCAATGCTCAGCCTGCTGTCCTTCAGAGGATCACAAATCTTTCTTTAACATATGGTGGGTCCTGAAGGTACTGTAATCTCTATTTTACACAAGGAGAAGGCAGAGACAAGCAAAGGGGAAAATTTCTAAAGCTTCTAAATGGCTGTGAAACTGAAGTAATTTTCAAAAGAGAATTGGACACTCCAGAGCTGTAGTTAACCTTGCAAGTCCTTCAGTCACATCTCACAATGAAACACCCTCAATTCAATTCAGGCAAGGTCTTCAAAGCCACACAGGGACCTGGGAGTATCACAACATGAAATTCCAAGTCTAAAATGCAGAGTTAAATGAGCCATGACTTCTCCCCTCCTCCAACCTAACAGTCTACAGGAACCAACTTTTTCACCAAAAGAAGGTATTTGGGTACCTCAAGTTTTCTTTCCTCCGTGCTGAGATCCAAACATTGTGGCCAAGCTGAACCTCAGCACTGATGACTGTGAAGCCCCTGGGGTCTGGGGAGTCTGGGCACAGCCAGCCCTCCTCAGCAGGCTCTGGTGTCGGTGTGAGGGAGCAGTCCCCCCCGAGTTCCACTTAAAGAATGGCTGGGGGAAGAGGGTGTGGCTGGGGTGGCCCCAAAACAGCACCAGCTGCCAGGCCAAGGTGGTTGCAACCTCTCCCTGTGGATAGAGGCACTGGGTTTGGACTCTGCCTCCTGGGCTGGTTTTGATTTTTATCCAGAGATGTTTTAATGCAAATTTTATAGTTAGCAGCCTTGGGAATGCTGCCAGATACCTGCTCCCCACCTCCCTTTAGGTAAGCAACAGTCAGGCCCCCACTTGCTTCTCCTCTCCAGGTCTGCAAATCCTCCTCTGCACCATGGCACAACTTCAATAGGAAGGGCTGAGAGGTTGCCTACAGCCTGGGAAGGGACAGGTGGATTTGAATATCCCTTGGGAGAAGGAGAACCCAAACCCAAGCTCGACCACTTCTGAGATGAGTATTAAAACCATTAAGTTATTATATGGAAACCACCACACCAATCATTTGTATCTCAAGCAGCAAGTGCAAGGCTGTGAGCTGAGACCTGAGCAGCAGGGGCAGGTTTGACTCACCTGGCCAGGTTTGGAGCTTGCAGAGTGTGGGAGCTGCTCATGGGATGCAGCGTGAGAGCTGGCATGGGGACACAGGTGGGAAAAGGGTCTCCAGAGTCTGAGCAGACACCAGGAGAAGGACTGTGGAGGGAATCAGACCCTGCAAACATCTGCTCCCACCATTTGAAGTCCTAACCTTACTTTAGTGTTAAAATGTCAAACTAAAATCTCTGTTATCAACACCAAAGTGCTTTTACCTTGAATTTTTAAGAGTTTGTTTAGGCTGAGGTTAAAAAGAGCCTGGGCTCCTTGACTCCTAAGCAGATCATAAAACTCTCTGGAGTACAATAGGCTATAGAAAGTTTCTGAGTTTTCACAACAACTGCATGCCTAGCTAGCTTCTTGCACCTCCTTCATCCTCAAACTAAAAGAGCTTAGCTGCAAAAGTTTAACTAAAAGGAATTTTTAACGCATCTGTTAAAAACACATTGGTTAACAGCTTAGAGTAACTATTAGCCAGTGTGTTTTTATCACAACCCAACACTATAAAGTATCAGGTAGCTCTACATTTTATTGTTAGGAAAAAGGCTTTAATTAAAGAGCAACTCTACACGTGTGCTTTTAAATACTGTGCTGCAGCTGATTTTCTTCAAACTAGTTTTTTTCCAATTCATTAGATATGCGTTTGAAAGAAGAGAAGGGCAGACAGCATTATTTGGAAGTTGCAAATAAGTATTTTGCAAAAAAGGAAACATTTTAATCTCACAGAAACAGACTAACCCTAAAAATAGGTGGTATGAGGTAGAAAAGTAGCACTTTTTGACAAAACAGAGGAGGTATCCCTCCAAATAGGAATAGATGAATAGGCTGAGTAAATGGAAATATTTGCAATTCATTTTAGATATTTAGCAAGATATTTTTGTAGGTAGATGTGTACATCTCCAGAATTTGTTTCAGGCCCATTCAGAAATAAAATCTGAGACAAGACTTTGATTTAGTTTTCAGACTCATCTTGGTGACACAGTCATTAGTTTATCCAGCAGCATTAAAAGAGAACAGCAAGTGCCCTAAACTTCCTCCCACAGGTTAAGAAAGTGAGAGGTAAAATTCTCTGTCATTCCACGCTAATGATTTTTAGACAGAATTTCCCACTCACCTTGGCAAGGTGATAATTAAAAAAATCTCTGCCAAGGAACACAACCTCCTCACTGGACCCCCGCAGCTCTGAACACACCTGCTGCTGCTTCTGGAATTTGATATCCTGTATCTAAAGCATCACATGGTGTTAGGGAGACTTGTGTTAGGACAAAAATACACAGTTGCACAGAGATTAAATTTCTTGGAAGTCTGTTGGTTTGGGGCTTTTTAATTCTAAGGAAAAAGAAGAGTGAATCCTGCATTTTGCTAAGTCTGAACATAAGGACACAGACAAGGCTTAAGGTCTGTCCAGCCAAGCACCTGATGGCTACAGAAGAAATACCACTCTGTTGTGTCTCCAGTGGCTTGTTGCAGCTGGTTTTTTTCAGCATTTGCAGTGGTGTGGGAGCATTACAAAGTTTAATATTGCTTTTGTCTTTTGGAGAGCAATGCCAGCCAATCCTCCTTGCACTATCACATTATTTAATCAAATATCCAAAAATTAATTACACCACATGTCAATACAGAATGCAGTCTTACCATCCCTAAATCAGGGTCAGGTTATGCTTTTGTAACTAGTACTCTCTCTAAATATGCTCAGCTTGAATGAGCTGTACCCTCTGCCTGTTGAGAGGGATTTCCCACGTGCATTTCACAGGATGGATCCACACCCCACAGGGGATATCTGAGCTCAGCCTTTTTTTTTCCCCACAGCACACCAAGGTGCAGATCAGAGCTTGCCTGATATCCACAGCAGTTGCTGTATTATCTGTCAGTGTGTGTTCTGAAAGAGAATCCAGACTGCAGAAAACCCTGCTGCACACACCACCACCTTCCTCTGAATCCCACTGCCAGGAAAGCCTTTGTGCCCCCTGTGTCACTCCCAGCATGGGCTGCCCCCCAACCCAAGGCTGGGACCACCACCACCCCTTACTCAGAGGCAAGCAAGCTCTCATTGCCCTGTACCCTTCCTCCTCTTTCACACCTCAGTTGAGAATTTTCCTGCTTGGCACTGGAGCTCAGCATTGATTTAACTCCCCACAGCTTGGCAGTGTTTGTTTTCTCAGACCCACTGCCATCATTCTCCCAAAACATGGAAGGAAGCAAAGATCATGTGAGGAAAATCTGACACTCCCACACAGCACTCACCAGCCTGTCCTCCATGCCAGCCTACAGCACCTTGAAACCCTTCAGCCCAGCTCCCAGGCAGAGATCCTAGTGAGGTGGGTATTCACTGCAGAGCTTCATCAATGACACAGTCACTTCTGTGGTTGCAAAATCCAGTCAAAATCTGAAAATTACCCCCTCTAGTTCACAATTCTGTCTAGGTCAGTCACCAAAAATGCTCCACATAAGCTAGAGCTTGGCTGTTGGCACAGCACTCAGTAGCCCTAAGAAGCAGAAACTCCCAATGAATGCTAAAAAAGACAGCTTCTACTCAGATTTAAGATATGTCCCTAGATAGAAAGGGTGGCTCATCAGGAGACTGGTCTGGCCTCTGAAACAAATGCATCAGATTCCAAATATTATTTGATTTGATCCAAATGGATGCCTTTTATAGGCCTGCCACTAACCAAGATAAACCTGTGTGCTTCAAACTAGAAGCAGCACCAGAATTGCAAATGTCTTTTGCATAGACCAGGGCAGTACCTCACCTTTTCTCTTATGACACAGTGCTGGTCTCAGAGTCAGAGTGCCCAGAGCCTTCTCTGTTCCCCTGACTCCCAGAGAACAGTCTCTAGGATGCATTGTATTAGCACAGATGTAAAATGGTTATGTGGATCACTGAAGGCATCTTCCATTGATTTGTCATGTGTTTCAAGATCTTTACAAGCAAGAAAATAACGTGCATCAAGCAATGAAAATGAAGGAATTTTTTTCCTACATGGACTATATAAAAAATTTTGGCCCACTTAAAACAAACATCCTCAATTAAAATTATATCTGGCTACAATGGGGTAATGGTTTTATTATAATTGATACATTAGTGCACAGACTTGATTTTTAGTGTGGGAGAAAAGGGGGTTCACTGGAATGAAATTGTTTCTCAGATAAAGCAAGGAAAGCTGGTATAACAAAAGGGAATAATTCCTATTACTATGGCTATACCTGGAATTTTGTCAGCCTAATTATTCTGCAACAGAAACAGCCATGAACTCTTCTCTCCCAATGAGTATCTCAACCATCTGAACAGTATGAGCAAAAAATTCCCCTGTATGTTCCTTCCTTTAATGAGGACTATGGGAAACAGCAGAGACATCAGACACTTTACTTGCTTACCTCTCCCCATATGTCACACAGACGCTAAAACTCAAAAAATTTCCCTTCTATGATGTCAAAATAAATATGAAAAAGGATTTTCACAAACATAAAAGAGACAGGGAAGGGAAAATTGGGCAGCTTTTCAGTGGGTATGATAGATAATTCAGATGCGACCCAAAAAATATTGGTTTAGAATCTAGCTCAGTTTTCAGGATGAGTGACATTGCTGAACAAGGGGGGAATGCACAATAGGCGGTGGAACAGGAGTAGGACAGCTGTCTACTGACATGTAGGCAGAGCTGAACAAACTTTATGCATTTGGGGACCAGACAGTTCTCTGGCAGCATTTGAGGGGCACGTGAAACACAGGAAAAAGCTGTGGGCTGTGGTGCCAGCAGGAGCAGAGCCTGGACACCGTGATCCCAGGGGGCCTTTCCAGCCTGTGTTTAAATCTATTGGCAGGAAACCCTTCTGTGCTTGTGACCAATCTTGCAGCATTCATATGTCCTATTTCTACTTTTCCTGTATTCAAGACACAGTTATTGCACTGTGCAACACTTGGGCACATTGGGGATTTACACACAGACTTTTTTTTTTGTTTATTTTAGGTCTTCTTTAAAGTCTTTTATATCCTACTTATCATCCTGATCACTCCTGAGGATCAAGCTGATGCCTTCCAAGAATTACTCATAATGACAACAAGATATTTGCCTGAATGGTGACATCTCTGTGGATGCCCATGTTCTTTACCTTTTCTGCATTACTTTGCAGATGTCTAGATTAGGTGAGAAAATGGAGAATATTCGCAGCCAGTTTTAACCTACCTTGAAAATTACTTACTGGTAAATTTGTCAATTCTCCTTTTTTCCTAGAGCTTTAGTAGGTAATTTAACAATAGAGAAGCCAACAGAGATTTTTGCCACCTGGTGTTGTCCTGCAATTTGAAAAAGGATGACTCAACCCTCACCCTCTGTTTTACCTTTACCTAATTAGAACCATTACCAGTTCAAAACTACAGGAACACATTCCTTTTTATTCCTTGACTGTTTAGGGGATTTGATGACTATTGATAAGAGACCTTGGAAATCCAGCTATGCCTTATGAGCTGAATCACCTCTGCACAAGGGCTTCTGGCTTCAAAGTACCCAAGTATGTGACAGCTTCCTTCTACAAAATTCATTTTTACATTGACACATTATGTCATATTTATAAGTCTTCATTTTATTTTCCATAAATTTGAGCAAGGCAGGCTCGATTTACCGGTGTACCCAGCTCTTTAAACATCAGTTGCATTTGCCACCTTCACTTGCCACATCAATTATTTAGTTCCTATCAAAGGAAACCATTAATTTAAAAACTCCACATTTGGGACTCTTGGGTGGCTACCATGGCTACCACCTATTTTTATCAATAGTATTACGCATTTATCCAATTGTTCTAAACCTGTTCTGCTGACACTTCAGCTTAAAACACACTTTTAGATGCTTTCAGATACCGAAATTCTCCAGAAAAGAGAGCTCCTTGAGATGTTTTATAATGAACAGCAAAGCAAAGATTTATTTAGGCTTGCTGTAACAGCCCTCTCTACTCTGAGTGTTCTTATTACACTGCAATTGTCTATCAAGCCCACTGATGGACAGGCTCCCTACCCTTCATGTGTTTGAAGGGGTTTTCTCATTGTTTCTATGAGTTTTGGAAGTTGCTCCTCAAAATTGATTTTACCTGCCTTGTTTAACTTGCCTTATTTAACTTGCCCGTGTGCTCTTTTCTATTTTCTCTGTTCAAACACAACCTCCACTTTCTAAAAGATGTCTTTGCACTTCCAACATCATCCTGCTCTTCTACTGAACAGCACCAGCTTTTCAGAGAGTCCTCAATCCTTTTGATAGAAGAGGATACACACTTTGAGCTCATATTACAAAGTCTTCTCACCAGCCTGTTCTCTGCAAGTATCTTACCCTTTTAGATGCTCCTTTGAACAGCAAAATTCAGTTCTACCTCTTAAAAACTGTGTTGTTGGCACAGGGACAAGAGAACTGAGTTTGTCATGGTCATTACACATTGCTCTGGGTTAAAATCAGCATTATCTTTTCCCCATTACATTAAATTACAGAATCAGAATAATTTTACCTTTTTTCACACCCCTGCATTGCTTTCCCTGTTGTCTCTCACATCAAGGTCTTTCTCCTTTTCTGATCCCCACTTCAGAGACTTTGGTATTTCTCAATTTACCTCTGCAGAGAAAGGCCCTTTCTCCCCTGGGACTTCACTGGTCTCTCTCTCTGGATAACAAGTGTCTCAAAAAAATACCAGTCTCTCCTCCAAATCAAATTGTTCCACTTGCCAAGACAAGGGCAGACCATATTTCCAAAACAGAGTCCTCATATTTTCTCAGCCTGCATTTTGATGGAGAATTTTCCAGACAGTTTCATGACCATGTTTCAGTCATCACTGTGCAATGATACCAATTACAGACACAGTCAACATCAACATCAACGCTGCCACCTCCACACCTCCCTGAGACAAGAAATGTATTCCTCTAGCCTTTTTTATCTTTGTTTCCCACAAGAGAACTGAAGTTCCCTGGAAGGGCAGTTTCTTCACACCTCCAGGATAATTTGGATGACAAGCCTAAGAAGATTAGCTTTTGGTAATGCTTTCTAAAAACCACCATACGGAGGATCACTGACACTGGTGACTGATTTTCATCCAGAAGATTCTAGCATTGTTCCACTATCTCGTGCATTTACTAGGATTGCATTTCCTTCTGGAGCCTCCGGGGAAATTTCATAATCAGCACACCTGGTATGTGTAGTATAAATAATTAAGGGGATGCCCTCTCTAACGATCTGTGCAGAAAGGCTGTTCTGCTGTAAGAAATGGCCTGGATCACAGCCTTGTTAGAAGAAAGAACTATTAGGATAAGATCCTTTCCATTTCCAGACTCAAAAAACCTCATGAACATTTTCTGAACCAAATGGAGTCAAGGTAGAAGGACCTACCCAATTAGTGTGTTTATGAGTTGTTTCAACATTATTCTTCCTATGCTGTCAGCATATCTGGTACTTTGTCATCATTTTTCTATCCCACAATTGAATTTATTGCTTGCCTTAAGAAAAAAGATCACGACACCGATTTAGCTTATAATCACATAAAGAAAAACACTTTATGTGACCAATCTGGCAATAAGCCAGTATTGCATAAATTGGTTGGATGACAAAAATAGGGCAGACCATGTAAAAGAGGATAGAGATCATAAGATGCCCTCCACATTTAGCTTTAATTGTTTAGCAATTTGTAGGGGCAGTAGTTGTTACATCCCAGCCTCTGGTGGTCTTTGGTGGTTTTCCCCCCAGAAACTGAGAGCATCAAAGTCCTCACAAAGAGGACATTATTAGAAGAAGGAATTACTTTATTGTCACAAATGGATAAAATATGCAGCGCATACAAATTCATGTCTGACAGCTCACACTAACATGGTGGTAGGATCTGCACAATTTTGATCTGAAAGGGTTCTTTTGATTGGTTTGGGTTTTTTTCCCCTGAAAGTAAAGCCCCTCAGTAGCTGGACATTGATTTTATATCTAGAAACTTTCAGTTAAGTGCTTTTTGGCTTTCTCTGCTTTACCAAAATAACCCTTTGTTCTGATTTTTTTTTTTGATCAATCCCTTGTCTTACTGTGTATTTATTACTTACTCTACAGATCACTCACTGGAAATATTTCTTTTCCTTTCCTGAACCCAAATTCAAGTTTTACTTTAAAGCTTCTAAAAAAAGGTTTTTATCATATCATGTGGTTCACTTTATGGTGCCATCTGTAACTAAAGTACAGCACAGTAAATGACATATTTGTGATTTGGAATCCATTTTTGCAGATAACAGAGGTTAAGCAGCTCATTTAAATATGCCTCTTTGATACATAACTGAAATAGATTCAAACACTGAGATTTGTTCACTATCATTACTCCCACTTTCAAACACATTAATTGGATATAGCAAGTCAAATCAAGAAAGTCAGCTTCTCATCAAGGACTGTGTTTTAAATTCTGATTTTCTTTTTACAGCTGAAAAAATTATAATGAATCATTTGGCACCATAATATTAGACCTGATATGAACAGCACCAGACATGCAATATTGTGTAAATACACTCTCACCCTTTCAACTTGCCCAGTTACCTCAGGTCCATCTGAAGCTCTTACATGTTTTTCTAAAGCAGATTTGAAAGACCTATGACTAATTAAATGTATTGCTATCAGTGTGAGTAGGCCATACTTAAATTTTTAATGAGTTATGAACCATAAGCATATTCATTACTTGAATTTCTGTCTTTCTAGAATATAATTGGATACTATAATTGGACTGATGGGGCACATCCTTACACCTGCATGTTGCTTCAGGGGGACTCTGCTTACATGCAAGGGTCCTCTAGAACCTCCAGTCACAGCATGCTAAAGCTTCACAGGATTACAGTCATTCTGTCAAGATAAATAAAGACTCACCTTAACCTTTTAGCTTTGTCTTGGTAACATCGAAACCTCACCCCTCAGTTTCAAAAAAGAGAAGGAAGAAGTTACCAAGGTAGAAGGATCCAGGCACCCCATGATAAAATTCAGTATTTGGTTTCAGTGCAGGCCTCTTCTTATCCTACACCGAGCAGCAGGGTGCACAGGATGAGTTAAACCCGTTTCAGAAGGTTCAGCAAAAAGTGGGTTTCAGTTTAGGAGACGGTACCAGGTGGGCTCTGGGCACATCTGGAGTGAGCAGCCTACTAAGCCTTCACAAGCTGAGCAATACTTTCCCCCTCTTTGAGAAGTAAATGTGTGAATGGATCTACTTCCACAGAACAAGGACTTGACAGCTTCAGGTGCTCTGTGAAACTCCAGACTCACCTTTCTGCCCTGCACGCCCCGCAGTGCTCCAGCGGGATGCGCCAGCCCGCTCCTCCCGCTCTGCAGGGCGCAGCTCTGAGCCCACGGGCACCGCCGCCCCCGTGCTGTAAGAGCTCCCAAGCCGTGGGGACTAAGGGGTTAATCCAGCTCGCAGGCACACATTGAACCGTGCTGAGAGCATTCCACAGAAATACCATCCTGAAACAGCAGCCAAGCCGAGAAACTCGGTGTGCGGGCAGCAATGGGGCTCACGGGAACCCTTGGAGACCCACGGCACGGACAAGCAGCCATTGCATGGGAAAAATACCCCGGAAAGCCGTGTGCGCTGCACTGGCTGTGAAAATTGTACTTTAAACAGACTCATTTCGAGTTCTACCAGCTGTTTAAAAGACAAAACACTTCCTTGTTCATCTTAAAAGCTGCGGCTCTTGTCCCTGCTTCTCTTTGCATAACATGTGGTAAGGGCACACACCTACTGGAGCATACAGGACCTGTGGCTGTGAGCATCCCAGACACTGATCTCTATCTGGCCATATAAACCAGAGCTTTAGCAGTCTCTCAGGAGCTTGCTGTAAAAGCAATTGGAACTCCAATTAACAACAGCACGTCTTAGGATAGGGAAAGACTTCTAACTAGAAGCTAATTAGGAGGGCAAACACTGAAGCTTGTTAGCTGCGATGCTAATGAGAATTATACTTGAGTGGCAGCAGACTAGCTATTCAGAGCTAATTAGAAACCTCAACTGATAGTATATTGCTCTTAAGAGCTTTCAAAACAAACAACTGGAGAAACTGTCCTGCAGCTAAGGATCCAGCATGCCACGTTGAGGAATTCATGGGCACAGGGAACAACCAGAAGATTACACTTAAGGCATCAGGGCAATTTAACAGCATGTGGAAATGGAAGAGAGGAGGTTTTTAGGAGGTGCACTCTCCCGTGGATTTTCAAAGGATCTGTTCATCCGTGGGTGGCAGCCCTGCATTACACGGTGCTGGTGAAAACAGTGCCCAGCTGCACCACAGGGTGAGCGGGGAGCTGCCACATGCCCAAAGTATCCTCACCAGCCTTTGCAGAGGTGGGGTAAGGACCTGGGCTGGCTCAACAGCACCTGGCAGCTTTCCTGTCCCATCCCCAGCCTCTCCCACCCCAGCCCTCAGCTCTCATCCAGGAAAGCTGCTGCTGGGAGCTGTACCAGGTGAAGCTGCAGCTGTGTGCAAGTTGCTCTCACCATGCCTTTGCCTTCCTGGGGCTCAGGAAGTGTTTACTCTCCCCCTCTCTTTGTGCAGTGAGGGGGCAAAGAGTAAATCAGGGCACTTAGAGGGGAAAAACCTGTTAAATGTAACATGGCTGCAGCGGGGATGGTGAAGTGCGGCCTTACCTGGGCTGAGTTGCATGGCTGATTCCTGCTCTGAGCAGAGCCAGGGAGGCTAAGCAAAGGGGCTGCGTGTTCAAATGTTTCCTCTGTGCCTGATTGGAAGCACAAGAGCCAGTCAGGGGCAGGGGAGAGGCTGCTAAACTCAAAGTAGGTTGCTTGTTTCAGGAAAAGGTTGGATACTGGAGAACCTCCACACTGCGCTCATGAAAACACATGGAAAACGTTCAGTCTCACAGGGGAGAGAAATTCTCCAGAATAAGTGGGGGATTTTCAGTTTTGCAGAGGCCTTGTTTGCATTAAAACTTGAAGCAACTTAAGTAAAACCTGGTTTTAATTCTATTTATTGAAACCAATTACAAACCCATGTGGATACTCTTAAACAGATTCAGCTTTCCTAAAGAAAAAACACTGTAAATCAGATTTCAATTAAGGCACAGAGGAGCATCCACAGTTTCACACCAGTGCAATTAAATAGATTTCAAGGTTTAACTTTAGTTTAACTAAAGATTTCAAAGCTTAACCTAAAACAAATGTGACTTTTAATGCAGATGTGACCTGGCAGTCACTGCCTGTTGGTAATGGGAGGGAATTTTGCATACTGAAACCTCCCTGTGAGAGTCCTGGGAGTGAATAGCTGTAAATGCACCCTCACATAAAGCTTTTAGCATCTGCAGTGGTAAGTGTGTGAAAGTATAAAAATTAAGAATAGACACTGTCAACTGTAATCCATACATCCATTTCTTTCTTAAAGAAAATAAAAATCCTGGTACAAAAGCAGTATCCTGAAGAGACAAATTTACTTCAGGGCTTTGGGAACCCTCATTTCCACTCAATGTATTTGAAGCAAGAGTCCTGGATTGTGGTTATTCTGGTTTAACAGGCCTTTGAAAATGCTGACTGAAGCTAGAGGCAAAATTCCCCCGCACACCAGAGTGATGTAGCTCTGGGCTTGACCATGCTGCAGCTCACTGGAGATCATCCCAGCCACACAGCTGGGCTCAGCAGGGGCAGTCCACTGGTGACCAGGACATGATGAGGGGTTTCACAAACCATTTCAAAATCCACACTCACCAGTGGCTGGTGCCTGCCACCCCAGAGCTGGATGCATGGGCTAGGGGTGGCCTTGCACTGCTGCTCTGGGTTTTGTACAAAGTGTAATAAGCTGCTTGGCAACTCACACCAGGCTAAATAAAAGCAGCAGAAGAGATTTAAGTAACTCATGTTAATGCTTCAGAGAAGATTTACTGGTGGGTAACCAAGGGCAGGGGTAGTGGTACCTGTAGGCAGTGCTAACAAACTGCCTGGACACGATCCAGCCAGCACAGCACACAATCAAAGACAGCTGCTGTCCTCCCCACCCCTCATCACTTAGGGCTTCTGGTAGATTTTCCCTGTATGAAAGACTGTGAAAGGAGCCTTCCCAGAGCTGCAGCCCAGCCAGGAAGCAAACCAGGGCAAGGCTCTGGGTGTTTCTAGAGTTTATATTGCTGACAGCAAGCAGGCAGAGCCATAGGAACTGGTGGGCAGAGCTTGGATTTGGCCATAGACTTGTTTGCATCTGTTTTCCCTTTGTGACCATCCCAGTGCCTGGAGTGGAAGGCTGGGACACTGGTATCAGACACAGCATCATCCAGAGGATATGTACCTCCAAGGAGTACTGGGCAGCAATTCCAGGGCCTGAGCTGACAGTAAAAAGTATGTACCTGTAAATAGACCATTAAAAAGTTGGTTTAGCTAAGACTGATCCTTTTCTCAGAATCATAGCTAAAAACTGAGTCCTCTGGATACTTTTTGTTACCTTGCTAAGCAATCTTCTTGCTCCTCAGACTCCCTGAATGCAGCAATAATTTTCCTTCACAAATGGACTCAAGAGGATGACACACAGTCTTTTAACATCCTAGCAAGCAAACTGTAACTTTATACCCATTTGTTATGTGTGCTTGTTGCCATCTTCCCTCTGCAGGGATAAATGTACAGCTCTAACCCTGAATTTCATCTATTTACTGCCTCCTGACTGTGAATCCCTTTCAGTATTGCTAACTTCACACTGGCTTGCACACAGCATCCAACTCCACAAGAGCCCAATTTTCCTTTCAGGCTGATGATCTCCTGCTGCAGCAGCACCAGCTCCCCCTGCCAAGGAGCCCTCCCTGCCAGCCCTCCTCTCCTGGCCCACGCTGTACACCTGCAGCAAAATGACACAATCTGTGGCAGATTTTACCTTTTTTCTCCCCCAGAACTGGGCTGCTGCTTGGCTTGCATTGCAGCTCCCTGGGGATCAGCGTTTTAGCTCTGCAGGACATATTACCCCAGGTCTCACTCTTGTAATGGTTTTAATTTTTTATCATGCTCAGAGCACTGCCTGCTGTCTCTTATGCTTTCATACACACTGGGGAATTTCTTTTGCTTGGCAAATATTCGTGGGTTTATCAAAGATTATGTCTGGGTTTTCTAATAATGGGGTTTCTAGTAATGCCTCTGAATTGACTTTTTTTTTCCTAATTCATAGTCTGATCTCTCACAACTGACATAATGCCCCAAAATTGCAACACTGCACCTTTAATCTTAGATCACTCACCAGCCCTCTTTTTCTTCAGGGAAGAAAAGGGAGGGAAAAAAAGGTAGTATCAGGAGCAGGAGTCTCTTCTTTGTTGAAGTCTTTGGCCTCAGGTCAAGAAGGCTTTTCATGGGAAAGCCCTGCCGTTCCCTGGAGAACTTGCATAAAACCCCATTCTCTGCTGCTGCCTTCCCCTCTGTGCCCTCCAAAGGCAGGGGCTGTATCTGTTTTCCTGCTTCCTTCCCTCCACATTTACTTTTTGCTAATCAAGTACAGCTATAGCATCACGTGAAAGGTGACTAAAGGAACTTTCAGCCTAAAGAAACTAGTGAATTCACAATGCTGCTTTCACTGCTCTATGAATTATTAGTATCTGTTTTGTCTGGCTATGTATTCCTAAAACAATCTGGCTACAGTTTAATATAGGTAGGTTTCTACTTTCACATGTGTTAAGAGATCCTGTATTTTTGGCATGACCTGTAATCCCAGCATGCTGGAATTCCAAAACACCCTGTATGCCACTTATTCTGCCCTTACCACAAAACAATCACGCTGTCATTCCATTTTCACTCGACTTCCTGCAAGTTTCTCTTCTCTCACATTAGGCAGAGGAAGTCCCTGGACCCCACATGTCCATCTCTGCATCCCTGCCCACTATGGTGATGGCAGCAGTGCTGCACATGGCACTGCTCTGTGTTTCACTAATCATTTCTGCTGCTTTGCACTCCTACCTGTACAATCTGATTCTTAAAGCCACCACTTGTATCTCAATGCATTCTTCTCTTCCTCTTCCTCTTCCTCTTCCTCTTCCTCTCCTCTCCTCTCCTCTCCTCCTCCTCCTCTTCTCTCTTCATTTATTCATTGCACTTTACTTCCTCTTCTTGATGTCTTTGTGTCTAGCCTTTGCACATAGGAGCACTACTCAAAGCACTTTCCATTATGTCTCTGAGCTACTTCATAAATTTTCTTTGCTTGCATACTCCCCTCCTTCCCAGAAGCTCTACATACATCCTGCAGGCTGTGGGAGATGGACAGGAGAACCCACGTGTTATATTCTGGGCAGAAGAAAGTTTACTGCTCACAATACCCATTCCCATGGCCCATCAAACAGCTGCATCAGTGCAGTGCTGGGGCAGAACTAACACTCCTTACTGGGACTTCTCATCCTGGCCTTGATTCCATAGGAAGGGCAGCACTTGCAGTGATCACTGGACTCACATCTGCCCAGTTTAGACTTGTACAAACACCATCAGCAAGGATCACAGACATTAGTGAGCTAACAAGTTCAAGTACTCTCCAGCATTTTTGATCAAGTTTTTATTACCCTTAATCACTGCTGAGTTAATCTTGAATACTTGTGAACATCTTGTACAGCTTGGCCATTTAACTGCTACTTTTCCTGATTCTTGTTAATACTTGTCAATTTTCCTATCAAAACTCATTAAAGGATTTTTTCCCTTCATTTATCAAAAATAGGATTTTCCCCTAGCTTGGCAAGTCTGTTCCTGTTCCCATCCTAATCCTGCTAGAGAATGTACATTGCTCATTATCCTTAACAACACTTCTACTCTTTTTGCTTTTCCTTTTTCTGCACATCTGGCAGTTCTGCAGCTTTCCTCTTGTAAGCTGAATAAAGCTCAGTTTCTGCACCCATCTCTTTTCTTACAAGTCCAGCTGAGGCCAAAAGCCTAGGAGCCTTCACCATGCCTTCCACTCACAAAGCAATTCTGAATTTCTGGTTGTATCCACAGATAGATACAACAGCTGCCACAGCCAGCTCACATCTGCCACCAGGTGCAAACACAAAAAGGAACCTGGTCCAGAACAACAACTCAGTTTTATTCCTGTGAGTGTAGGCCATATATCCACATGGAAGACAAGGTGGTGATCAGCAGCCAGCACAGATTCACTAAAGGTAAATCAAGCTTGACCACCTGACTGCCTTCTACAAAGGAACAGCTAACTGGATGGCTGAGGGGAGAGCAGTGGATTTTGTCTGCCTTGATGCTTTCAACATCGTGTCTCACCACATCCTTGTAGGCAAACCCAGGAGCTGTGGGCTGGATGAGTGGGCAGTGAGGTGGATTGAGAACTGGCTGAGTGGCAGATGATGATCAGGCAGGTCATGATCAGTGGCACATGATCTGCTTGGAGACCTGTCACCAGTGGTGCCCCCCAGGGTACTATACTGGGCCCTGTGTTGATTAACTTGTGTATCAATGACTTGGATGAAGGAACAGGTGCCTCCTCTGCAAGTTCCCTGCCAACACAGATCTGGGAGGGGTGGGCAGTACCCCAGGGAGCTGTGCAGCTCCTCGATAGGCTGGAGAAATGGCAGAGAGGAACCTTCTGAAATTCAGCAGGGGAAAATGCCAGGTCCTGCACCTGGGGGAACACCCCCATGGGCCAGCACAGGCTGGGGGCTGACCTGCTGGCAGGCAGCTCTGCAGAGAGGGACCTGGGGTCCTGGTGGATACAAGCTGTCCATGGGCCAGCAGTGTGTCCCTGTGGCCATGAGGGCCAATGGAGTCCTGGGGTGTGTTAGGAGGAGCAGGTCAGGGAGGTGATCCTGCCCCTCTGCTCAGCCCTGCTGAGGCACATCTGGACAGCTGTGTCCTGCTCTAGGCTCGTCAGGACAAGAGAGACATGGAGGTCCTGGAGCGGGTCCAGCAGAATGTGACAAAGATGATTAAAGGTCTGGAGTCCCTTATGAAGAAAGGTTGAGGGAGCTGAGCCTGTTCAGCCTCAAACTGAGAGGGGACCTCATTGCCAGTATCTGCAGGGAGGGTGTCAAGAAGAGGGATCAGACTCTGCTCATGGGTGCCAAGCAACAGGACAAGAGGCAATTGGCAGAAACTGATGCACAGGAAGTATGAGGAAGAACTTCTTTACTGGTCTGAGCACTGGAACAGACTGCACAGAGGGAGTGTGGGGTCTCCCTCACTGGAGATATTCAAGAACTGTCTGGACACAACCCTGTGCCCATGTGCCCTGGGATGACCCTGCCTGAACAGGGTGGGACCAGATGCCCCCACTGGGTCCCTGCCAACCTGGCCCATCCCTGATTTGGTGAGTCTCCTCAACCATGTCCTGAAAGGAGAGTTCTCTCTCTCCAGTATAGAATCCTGTTGCAGCACTCCCTGTCAGAGTATTGTCATAAAAGCATCTACCTTTTGCTTGTAAGTTACCACATACTGCAAAAATCCCCATTGAAGTGTGTACAGGAGTATCCCCCAGAATGAAAGGCTCTGTATGCATTTAATAATGAAATGCCCATTTCATGTTTAGAACCAGATGAAAGGAGAGCTAACAGCAACTGGAAATAGCTTGGATATTGCAGTTTCAGCCTGATAAGACTGTGCTTTTACCCTTCTATTCTAAATATGTCTTTTTTCAAAACAAAAATATTTCATAAGGAATTTTGTAATAATGGGAGAGCTTTCACTTCCCATCTAAAAGAGCTCCTTGAAACAGATTTTAAAAGAAAACATCAAGGAAGACATTAGGACTGTACCTCACTCTTTCATCAGTATATATAGTTCATAATGCACATCAGGTGCCAGTGAACTGCTGTTCAAGGTTAAAGCAAGGTCTTTATGAAAGGGGCAATTACTCTCTAGTGACAGATAAGGAGAAAAAAGCCAAAGCTAAACCATGCAAGCGGGAAAGGCAGGAGTGCTCAAAGTTAACTGGAAAAGCTACAAAAGCCTTTACCTTGGGAAGAGGCCACTTCAGCACCTGGCTGTGAATTCAGGTTTTAATCTGTCACCAGCAGTCCCTGACAGGCTCTCCCTCTCCACGCCTCAAAGGCAGCTGGCACCAGCCCCAGCGTGGAGCAGACCTGCCCTGGGATGGGAGCCCATGGGGAGCAGCAGGACAGGGAGCCCTTGGCTGCACCCGGGGCTGCACCTGCACTCTGCTGGGCTGCTGTGAGAAAAGCCTGAATTCAGCATTTTTGTCAAGTACTAAAAGCATAATAAAAGCATGTTTTTGAAAGGAAAATGAAAAGCAAAGCTCATGTCCAGTAGCACCAAATTTGGTGGAGGAATCCCAGTTCTACCCACGGGAAGGTCTGGAGCCATGAAGGCTTCTCAGTGGAAGAGAATGAAATTAGGGAACATTTAGACAGGCATACACAGGTCCTCAGGATGATGTGGGATATACCCATGAGGCTGGGGAATCTGGCTGATGTCAGGCTGTGGCCATCAGGGGAGGCTCCTGAGGGCTGAAAACAAGCATCATTTCTGTCCTCCAGGAGGAGGATCTGGGAAACCAGTGTCTATTGAGTCTTAATGTTGCAATGAACATTGGTACATAAAAACTGTGTAACTTAAAAGTAGCATCTTTTCAAAGAAGAAACTTTCTGGAATGTGATCAAGAAACCAAATAAGGCAAGAATATTACCTGTGAAAATTCAAATCAAACTCTCTTTAGAGAAAAATGCAGCAATATGAAAAGATGCAACTGTAACTAGACAAAGGAGAAAAACTTCTAGGATTTTTACTTTTCAGGAGAGGAAAAAAAAGCACATTTGCTTTCCTCAAGTGGATGAAAGGCACCTGTGTAAAAAGAAGAAAGACAGTTCTGTCTGACTCTGGAATAGTAATTTACAGGGAAAACTGTAGTTCAAAGAAAAAATAAAGTATTTGTTCTTTTCATAATCAAATATAAAGGAATACTCAAGGTCTAAGGATAAAAAACACTACTAAGAAGCAGTTTCAAGATCTGCAACCTTCCTTCAATTTACTATCACAGCTTACTGAAAATGGGTTTCTTTTCTTTGCTGCTCTATAAACACCCATAGTGCAAAAGAAAACTAAGCACAAAAGCTGGGAGCAAACTAAGAAATGCTCTCACACCTTTAATAATAGGAACATTCAACATTTTCAGGCATAATATGGTGAAGTGGACAAAGCCATTGAAGGTGAAAAATGAGAAGATGCTGTTTCCTACCATTCCTTGGTCCCTGGGCTGTATCTTGCAACCACATTACATGAAGCCTCCCTTTCCCAGGAGGAATCACCCTGGCTCTGTCCTGCAATGTCCTTGAAAGTGTCATAAATGCTTCTCTGTCCTTGGGTGCACCACAGCTGTTTGGTCTCCAGGGAGACCTCTTGAAGATCCACAAATTGCCTGGATGGTGATACATTATATATGATATATCCAGGTGATGATGTATCATATATTTGCATGCATATATTTTTGCACAGAGAAAAAACAATGGCCTGCAACAGGCAGCAATGAACAATCCAACTGCTTGTGGTTGGGAATATTATTTTTTTTTAACAAACATGGATACTTTTCCCTGTCCATTGCCTTCAGCAGACAAAAGGTCCATTACTCACACACAGCACACACCAGGCTGCTGCACAAATCCTATCCTTCCTTCCTGCATCACATCTTGGAGCTTTAGAGCAGAAAAGCACAAGGCAAAGAACATATGTCAGACAACCCTCACTGCTACCCCTTTCTGAGCCTGGCTAAAATGTCAACTTTTAATTATTTTCTTTTGAATGAATGCCCATCTCATGACAGGCTTTGAAAATCTCTTCAAAAGTTGTAATTCAGTGCTAAACTCTTGTTTCTGCTACTTGGCGTCTAAAGATATCCTGTCTACATGAGATTTTGTAGTCAATAAAACTTGACTGAGTACACATGAAAAATAAATTTGATCTCCTGTCCTGAATTTTTTTTCATGTAATTAAGCTATACAGAATAATACAGTTTAATCATTGTTAGTTTGGGACTGGCATTTATATTTCGTCTAGAGTTAATGCAGAACAAAAGCAGCACAGACAAAAGAGAGCCAGTCCTCACTAAGTTAATAATTAATACCCACTTTGAGGATATTTAACCCATCAGCAAAAACACAAAAGAACTTTGGGCACTCTAAGTCTCACTGCAACATAACTGAGCACCTCATACTTTCACCAGTACATATGATGCAGAAATCTTTTCAAGTGTAACACAAGAAATCAACATGACTTCTTACAATATTCCATCATCACCCATGGATTCATCATTATTTTCAGAGGTATAATGTGAAGTTTGGATTTTTTTTATGGATCTAAGAAACATAGATCTGCTTCATCCTGTCATCTGAGACAACTCAACTCAAATTAGACCAAGTCTGCTTTATCTTTGCCATGCAGGGATACTCTCAAATCCCACAGCAGGGCAGTAGGAGAGTTGGAAAATTAACCTGTCAGCATAGTATTAGCCTCTGTTTACCATTGATAATGTGACTTGGTCCCAGATAATGTCTTCTGAATTACTGCTGGTGCTGTCTGCGAGCTTCCCAACTGCCAGAACACGCTCCTCACATTTTTTTTAATATTATCATATCACACTGCAATGGGAACAGGTATTATCCACAAGCTCATATTTAAGTAACTCCAGTATATAAATACGCTGCTTCAGTGAGCACAGATAGAACCATCCCCAAGACAACCACAAAAGCAGTAAAGCAGCAAAGTATAGATTGAAATATAATTTGTGAAAGCATTTAGTTTTGGTACTGATGAAGATAAACATCTGAACAATATTCTTAGATTGCAACATTAGGTAGCAAAAAGTTGCAGGTTTATTTGGTCCCTTTCTAAAGATTAACTTCTTCATAAACTCCAGGTACTTTGGATCAGTCTTATCCTCTGTTACTTAGTCAAGTACCAATCTATTGATGACATACAACTTTTATTTTAAAGCATTCAACAGGTGAAATGTTAACTCTGGCAGCCAAGGCAGAGGAAAGAAGACAGGAGGAGAAGGAATGAGCTTAAGCCACATTACCAAGAGATGGAAGGATCAGAAGCCTCGAAAGCACTTAAAAATACCTCCCAGATCTGCAGCATCCAGTGTTCATTTAAAACAGCAGTAGTTTGAAGCAGTTAAGAAGGCAAAGAAAAATTACTATGAACAAAGGGTAATTAAGAGTATCTGCCCAAACTCGCCTGAAATAAAAGTTAAACAATTGTGTTATTTTCACAGACGTTAAATCAAATGCCAAAGATGCTATTTGAAATGTCAACATTAACAAGACACACCGAGAAAAGTTAAGTTAGCAAGCTTTATACTTGCCTTTCCATTGGACAAGACAGATGCTTCAATCCTAGAGCCATTTAACAGCAAGAGAGGGATGAAAACACATTTAGTGCCTCTTCCTCAGGGGAAGAAAGGGGTAGAAAAGACTAAGATTCCAATCTGGGGATGCTATTTCAACATTGACTTGAAGTTTTACAGTGCATATAATTCAAGATGAGCTAGATTAGCAAAAACCTTGTATTTAAATGGTCTGACTTAATCTGGTTCACAGCTCTGTGGGCATCTGGTGCATGGTCAAACCCAGCCCTCAGGGATGCATTTTGCTTAGAGCCCAAACACTGACGCCTGGCTGAAAGAACTCCAAAATGTAAATAATGAGGTAAAACAGTCAGGTTGCACTTGATCAAAATCTACCCATGACATTTGCAGCTTGAAGGATATGAAAACAGCACGTGGGCTAAGGGACTGCTCTGCCATACTTGGATGCGTACACCATGGGAAAGATCAGATACAAAATTAAGGCAGAATTACTGCTGCAATGGAAGAGCAGAAAGTTTGGCTCACTGCAAAGATAACATTCTATATAAACTGTATAAACTTTTTCATGTTCCTACTTCCAACTTTTTAACAAACCTACAAGTTACAAATCTTTTCATCTCTTTAAACAGTTATGCAAACTTATGGTATAATTATGTTTAATTCTACAGGCAATCAAAGCTTTTTGTCTTGTAACTGGGGTGGAGCTCTGCCAATTCCCAAATGAGGGATGCACTGCCTAAAAAGTAGGGAAAAAAAGCACAATACCTATACAGGACAAGAAAGGTAGTGGGGAAAGCAAAACAGTTCTAGTATTTTAAAAAGCTCTAGTCTACTAAGTGCAATGCTTCATCTCCCTGTACCTGGTAATTCATCTTTAGGGGTAATATTTCCCAAAATTAAATCGGTTTTCTTCTCTAAGTGACAAAAAGATAAAGACTTTATTACTCAAACAAGTCTCCAGCTCTGCAGACAAAGGCACTTACCAGAGCACAGTTCTGTCCCTCAGCTCCACGGCTACACTAAAAGGTGACGCAGTGGCGGATCAATCGCCAACAACATCGACAAGGAAAAACAAGATGGAAAAGAAGTTACTTTGACTAAGGACAAAACCAGCACGTGCTTTCTACATTAAGCTACTACTTCAAACTTTATGCCAGAGTTTCCAGGGAACCGCCAAGTGCTGCAAAGTTAATCAAAACAAGACATCTCTGAGCCATTGAGTACTGCAAGAGATCCTCCAGTGTTCAGCAGCAGGACCACCCAGAAATTTCTTTTAAGATGCAAGCTCAACAGCTGGGAAACCAAGCTTTGGCAAGTTAAACCATTTCTTCTCCTGTGTAACATTATCCCTCCCCAGGACTGCTGTGGATAAATACACTCTCATTCACAAATACAGCTGTACACTTAAATTTTGCCTTTTCCGATTTCATCTAGAATCCCAGAGAAGTTTTGGCAAGCATGACTATTAGACACAATTAAAAGCTCAACTGTGATAGTTGTTGGTTAATTGCAAACAGTACAGTGACTGTGCAGCGTAGCTACATTTGCAGAGTTCAAGTATTCTTGCATATCTTAATACTCAGTATTTGATAGTTGTTGAATAGAAGAGATACCAGGGAAAATCTCTAGTAAGTGCATCAAGCCCTTTTTTTTAAATAACCAGAGAAAAATCACTTACAGTAATAGTTGCATTTTATTTTCTCTTTTAGTTTCAATGTGCAGTATTTTCAGCATTTTTTTTAACTTAAACATACATCTAAAATTATATGCTATCCTTTTCCCTTGAATACAATTGCTTTTCAGGTTGGGGCTCCAAGCTTTTGCTCATCATTGCCCTCAAACTATACCCCACCACAGGATGTGTTACCTTATCCTTGTCAAGTTTATCCAGCTTGATGGTGTGTATACACAGACTGATGGGAATGATAAGCTCACACAAAATGCACATGACAAAAGCAGCACATGCTTCACAAATGCTCTGCAGCATTTATACTCAGTTACCTGAATGCAGCTAAAAACTTGATATACAGTAGAAGCTCTCCTGGGTATGACTGTGGGATTCTCAAGATTTTTAAATGGATACTTAGGTAGCATGCACAAAGAGTTCACCCATAATCTCTGTATTAGGTTAAATTAACATAATTAATTTTCCCAAAATTTTGCTACATTGCTTACTCTAGTTTTTACAGCAGCTTGTTTTCACGTTAAAATACTTAAACCACTTAAAAACTAGCTATGTATTTTGCCCTCTCGTAACTTTCATCAATTGTGTCCTTATAACCAAAACTGTTTTAAAAGAGCAAAGCACCTACCAGTGTCACTCAGTTCATTTCTACCTTTAGTAAAAAATTTAGTTGAGATTGTACATGGAGAAAGTCTGATTTACGTAATAAATGTACTCAATTAGTTCCCCGTCTTTTCCCATCCCTTTCAACCACCGGGTAAGATCCTGAATGACTGACTTTTAATTAACTTCTTATTGCTATTATTTATTGCTCATTATACCCTACATTTTCTTTTATTATGGAAGCATAAATGCTCAGCCCTGACAGCTCTACAAAATCTTAAGACAAACCAGGTCTGCTGCTCATGGAGAACTGTTTTTGTAGTGTTTTTGACACAACCTCCTTATCTGCTGTATAGTTAACAGCCACTGAAAAAGGAGAATGGCAAGACAGAATGCTCTTAAGGCAAATCTACTGAATATCACCAAATTACTTTTAACCCAAAAGGTTCCACTTGTTCCCCCCTTCATTTGACCTAAATCTGTTCACTCATTACTCAGTACTTTTGGAATGCTGCTGGTGGTTAAAAAACAAGCAATGTCTTGGTGCTAAGAAGGCATTCCTACTAAAGCAAAAGTAACACACAATCATTTACTAGGTGCTTTAGGCAAGAAATGACATCTGAGTATACACTTTAGAGAAGATTTAAATAAACACACATTCATTTGCAACTGGAAAACAACATAAATAGTAAAGAAAATACTTTGAATCCCGCAAATAAGAACTGGTTTACAGTAAGTTGTCATTTGCAACTCCTCACTCATGCACTCAGTGCAAGGGAGGGAGCATGCTGAAATGAAACACAGAGCAAACTTTATTTAATGGGCCAGTGGGTAGCTGGTCCAAAAGCTGTTTGTAACAAGTTGGCTGGCGTACAGTGCTCTAGGGGAGGACCACATTATAGATTCAGTAATGTAGTTTCTTTGACAACTGAATTGTAACTGAAGTTTTAATCTGACTCAAGTATGCTCCCAATCATGCCATACCTCTCATCTTGCAAGGCTGCAAAGAAGCCATTTTCACTGCAAAGCACATTAAAGGTGCTGTCTGCTTTGTTTAGCCAGGACACCAAATGTATATCCTTAAGACCAAGCACATTTCTACCCTGATCTCAATGAAAAAATGAACAGCCTGATTTTCAGAATTAGCTTTCTGTTTACAGCAAGTTAAAAACACTCTGTGAAATAAAATCTTGCATAGTCAGTCTAAAAGGACAAGCAGTCTTTTTATTTCCTTTAAATCCAACATCAGAATGCCTTAATGGCCACTGTTCTGCTGTTACTGCCCCTACAGTACACCTCGTGGCTCATGTCACTAAAAGCAGACAGGAGTGATTTTGAATATGATTTCATTCCAAAAGAAATGAGGGTGTGAAAAGAATGCCTAGGAAGAAGACAGGAAAGTGTGCTGCAGTGAAATGTCTGAACTGAAGCACTGCTGCAGAGTGCGCCCACATTAGGAAGACCCTTAAGCTACAACTCCTTCAGGTCACAAAGAATCTCCTAAGAGGAGGTGCCCTTCTTTAGACACTTAGGACACAGTACAGGAGGTATATATACTACAACAAATCACCAAGAGAGGTTAATACAAATGAAGCTATTACTACCAGTGAATCTGTGTGAGGTTAGAACTGAGTGCATCAGCCCTAGAGCTTGTCGTGAAACAGGCAATGCAAATATTTGCTCTAAGGCTGGCAAGAGGCATTTGAGGAATGGGAGTCTGTCACATCTAATGTTTTTCACCCAGCTGTGCTGACTGCTTAATTCAATGTGTTTCTTCAGTGGCTTGAAAGATTCTATAGCAAGTACCAAGCTGGTCTAGAAAGTTTCATAAAGGGTCTAGCTCCCAAGATCCCAAGGTAAAGGAACCAGATAGTCTGTGTTAATCATGAGGAGCTTAAAATGATGAAGAATTTAACAGTTTCATAACACAACATATACTGCTATATGGTGAAAATTTTCCTAACCTGATGCTTAAAAAATATATTAAAATCTATTTTAAATTCTGGAAAATAGCTTACAAAAATATCTTCACTTAAACTATATATCATACAAAAACTGACTGATATGTGGGTTTACAGTACAAAACGATTATTGGCGATTACAAAAGGGAAGAGTGATCTATATTACCCCTTAATGCAAACACAGGGCGTTATATCTCACTGCCTGGAATTAGACTTTTATCAGAATTAAGATAATTTCCAATATAACTCCAAAACTTTCAAACAATATCTATTTTATTAAACCTTTTTCTGAAATCCTGTTCAATTTCTTTTAAAAATCACCACAGTGCTGTGGCCCAAGGAAGAAGAGTAACCCAACTAAGGACAGAAATAATTGCTCTAGATAAGACCTGTAGAGAGCTAAATACAGCAACATCTACAGTTGTTTCTACTGCCCATACTATCAATTTCCTCTACCAGTTTCTAAAAGGAAGCGACACCAGTGGACAATTCCTTGGTAATCAATTTACGGGCAGAAGCAACAATTTTTGGTCTAGATTGGAATTAGTTTAAATACATGGATTTAATAAATACAAATATACACATCTGTATACATTAAATGTTGTCACATGTGTATAATTTCAACATATACATTATATACAGAAATACATACAGTACATGCTCCTCCTGACAACACTATCTCATTTTTCCAAGTGTCACCAAAAGGTGTGATAAGAAAATGAAGAGAGGTTAAATGTAGGATCTGACTGAGAACCAGGGTATCACTGCTCTGTAATGGAAGACTTAAATACAACTAAAGACAAATGCTGTGCTAGATTTCCTCATGTAAAGCTTAGGAATCAATGGCATTCCCTGGGTGGTGAGTAAAAGCTAAATCTGGTCCTGTGTAGTATCCTGAAATTCATGGATATTTGTGTTTGTGTCTAAACCATTATGAATACAACAGGTAACAAAAGAGGTTGTGTAATCTAACACTTTAGCCAGTCCCAAAGTAGACCACAGCAGCCTTCTGATTCTTTACTGCTACCATATATTTGTTGTATATTTGAGAGTGGTCCAGATGACTCCATGGTCTCAGTTAGGAAAGGTCAAATGGTTGTTGACTATTGGGGAGCTTGCACCACTTTGTCTCTTAAAATGCTGTTCAGCAAATAAGAGCAGTTTCTCAAGTATCTAAAGTTTGATCCAGAGTGATTAGTCCTCTTTTTTACCATTATGTCTCAAAATAAAGGAATTTAAAAGAAGCTACAGTAAAGTGGATCACAAGAATGCCTCCTTAGTACAGTTTCTCAAGACAAATTAATCAACATATTCCAGTTTTAAAGCACTTTAAGAAAAAGTGAGATGCAAAACAAGATGTAATCTGTACATTAAGATGGATTTCCAAAAGGAACATGAATTCAAGCATGAGGAAAAAAAAAAGAGGACAATACAGATGTCAAGACATTCAGTAGCATGGCTTTTGTTCATCTCCAATTACAGCACAGCTCATGCACCACACATCTTACAATTTTACATACTGTACATAATATAGAAATATTTAAGTTAAAATTTCTTTCACTGATATACTGTACTCAAATTTGAAATCCTGAGAAGAAAAAAAGAAAAACGTGTTGTTACGTATGTGCACTATATCTCTGGTATCACCAACACATACACCACTGGATATCAGAAAGTCCAGAGAGAAAAATTACATGCTGGAAGTGGAAATCGTAACAGCCACTTTCTCTTTTCCTTGTTTGGGAGAGACATTAGGAAACAAATTCTGTTCTGTACTAGACAACAGTATATACAGGTACATAAAACTATGAAGTTGGCTAATGACTGTAGGTTGCAATAACAGTCTGTCAGTGTCTTTCTGGCTGCACCACAGTGGCTTCAGCTGCATATTGGGAAGAGGAACACCAGCTACCTTGCATGTGGTACTAGCTCATATTTTACAGCTAGGATGTGTGGCTCATGTTAGTTTCCAATATCACTTCAAAAACACTGACATACTTCATTCCACTTAGAGGTGCTTGGTGTCAACAACAACTACATTTGACTTCTCAGGTGATTTCCAGGGCTGCAGAGCACTCATCCATGCATGCTGGAGGGAAAACTGACAGGTCCATATTTATCACAAATGCAACCCCAGGTATTTTCTTGATCTCACATTCCTCATAATTCATATTCCAACACTAGTCATGCAGTTCCACTACACATCAGGATGTTCAACATGCTGTGACCTTGTGGACATTTTGCAAACAAGTCAGGAGGCGATGGTATGGGGTTCCTGGAGATGCTACCACCTCAAACACCGACTGGAAGGCTCTCCGATCCAATTCTTCATCGATCTGGTGTCGGTAGAAGTCTATGGCCACCAAACAGAAGATGTTAACATCCACTTGCTCTGATTTTCCCATTCTGCTGATAATATGTGGAAGACTGAAATAGAAGTTAAGGTCATAAAATGACAGACGTTGCTCCTCTTTTGGTTTAGCAGTTTAAACACTCTTCTCCATTAAAACAGTTTATTCTTAAGTTCACCAACAATATTCAAGTGCAAAATACTGTCATCTGGCAATTAACTGCTACTACATAAATCCTATTCCTTCATCAGCATCAATTTCTTACCCTCAGAAATTATTTTTTCAAGCTAGCAGTAGTTTTCTTTATCCACTGAAGAAAACAATGCAATCAGCAACCACTGAGAGCCAAAGAGCACTGCTGTGATTAAGAGTCATTAAGACATTTCAAAGATGACAAATGGCCACTTTTTTGTCTGGTCACAAAATGCAACAGTTATTTTGCTGTTTGTCTCAGGGGGTTGTTTACTTGTTTCTTAAATAAACCCAGCAGTAATACCACTGGTATATATGTGTGTGTATATATATATATATATATATATATCTTTTGTCTGTTTTTATTTTGCCGATGCCATTGCATTGCCAAAGCTCACAATTACTGCAGTGCAAAGCCGGGGGATAACTGCAAAATACACTTTGAATGTAAAGGATAATTCTCTTGATTTTGAGTTTGTTGGCTTCTTTCATTTTTTTCAATATATTTTATCTTGCAGAAGGAATACAGAGCAAAGCTTTTAAAGGTCACAGCAATACTATCTTGGTGAAGCTTTTAAACACTCCTTCAAAGTAAGGACTTTCCCAATCATCTTGCATAGTCAAAAAGAACTCAAAGCAATAGTTTTAGATAACTTTGTTCTCATAATCTGTTTAGATGCTCTCTTTTCTCCCCACAGACTCAAGGTACCAACAGCACTATACACCATTACTATCTGCAGTAAAGCTGACTTTTTTTGTGTCTTACACTTGTACTCTAATCCCGCAAAGCTTTATACTACAATTACCCAGAAATGGCACACATTCAATCTTTTTAGGATACATTGCTGAAATCCACTGACTGGTGGAAGCACTGACAAAAAAACAGGAAAGACTCCACATTGCCATTGCCACAGGTGTTCTTTGTGTGAAATTAGAGAGAGAGAGCATCACCCAGTCACGGACCATCGAGGACTGTCCAGTGCTATGCAGTGTCTGGAATACCTGCAAAATATTGTACACAGGAATAAAATCAGGGTGGATGGATATGGAAAATGTTCATTTTCTCTTGTAAAGGTTCTCTCTGGCAACAAAGCTCTGAGAGTCACAAACTGGATTTCTGAATACAACTCTGAGTGTAATGAATTAGTGAACTGGACTTATGCCAAATTGAAGTAATCACAGAGAAATATACTACTTGTGTGGTGTCTCTGTTTTATAGATCACATGTGCTGTGCACATGCACTCTCCAGTGATGCCAAGTCCAATAGGTGCTGAAGAGCCAAAAGCCCAGAAGTCCACCTGAGGCCACAGGGGTTTGCCTGTTGGGTTCACAAGGTGATGGCTCACTCAGATCTAGAATCCGAGCACCAGGATCACAACCACTAATTTTCTCTTTATTTTCTCATTATCAGTGACTGAAGTGTCCTGCTGTGATCTCTGGCCTCTAGGTGACATGGCAATTCAAGCCCTCGATGCTGCCTGCAAGCCAAATCTCAGAGCAGGACAGCTCAATCATTGTGACCAGTTGGTTAGATCTAACAAAAGTGGTATATAGCCCTTCAGCTGAGCTGTCAGTTTTTAGATATCTTCTGAAACATTTAAGAAAAATAAATGTATCAATACTACCTTATAAACTACTGTTGCCATGAACTGTGGGTATGGCTGCTGATTGGACAGAAATTCCCCAATGACTTTGTTCATTACATCTTGTGGAGGGAAGAAATCATCAAGGAACTGTGGAAGAATCCGAGCCACTACTCGAGCTTCAAAGGGAAATCCCTTTCTGATCCTGAAAATAATAAAAAATTAAATGTTTTATGATTGAATTCCAATACTAATCTTGTTCTTTTCCAATGTAATTGGCAATGGAAAGAACATTTTACTTTCATCTCTGACCAGGTAAGTTCTCAGCACTGATGAATCCCAATCTTCATGTAACCTTAATAACAGACTACCCAAAGAGACCTATCAGAAGCTGTTACAGGTCTGTCCTTACCCTACACTCTCCCTTTTTCTTTTTTAAATAGTCACATTCTTTGAAGGTCTGGAACTGTATCTGAGACTTACCAACAGGAATGCTAGAAAATCTAAACAAGAACAAAAAAGGACAAAGAGATCACTCCTTCTAGTTATCAGAGAAAAAACCATTTATAAGCAGAACACTAGTTTTCATTCATAACATCTTGGCATTTTTAATTTAAGATCAGAATGACCAACATATCAAGAAAAGCAAGCTGCATTGCTGTGTAAAGTGGGGAAAAGATACTCCAACCAACAGACAATTTCGTTTTAAGAACGCTAATTAGAAAGTCTCTCTAATGAAGGCTGCATGTGTTGATGTGTCAGGATCAAGTTACCATCATGTGATTCTTCCCTGCAAAAGTTATTTTTTGCTTGTAGTAGTCACATTTGTTTTGCTAGCTCTTTGGAGTGATATATTCAAAACCACTCAAGTACTGCTCAAGTTCTGTTCTCACCAAGTGCAAAAGTGAAACCCTCCTCCAGATCTATGGAAAAACCACTGAACACTTAAAAAATGTAAACCATTGTCCACAAACTAGTACACCAAATCTAACATGCTATTCTCACTTAAGACAGCTTGAGATTGTCAGATCAAAAACAGGGGTTTTGAAATATTCCCATTAATGAGTTCCATGTGAATACAGAAGATTTACTGTATCCTTCCACTGCCATTACTTAACGGCCTCAGAAAGAGCAACTCTCATGAGGGAGAAAGGGGGAAAAGAGTTTTAAACTCTTTGAAAGATTATTTCCTGTAAACTGGAGTTATATCCTTGATTATGTACAAGACATCCTGAAAAGTACTTAAGAGTTTGACCTGAAGGGAGCTGGAAATACATTTATGAAGTATTATGGTTTGTGCAATACACAGTATCAGTTAGGACATGTCTGGTTTTCATTTACATTCCTGCACATTTGTGCTGCCTTCAGCAATTCCATCAGTGTTACTGGTGTAACTGTGTTATTACTGTGTATACCAGGAGTGTAACTTTTAAGCAATAGTAAGTAGAGAAACATCATTAATTAACTGTAAGAACTGTCAAATAGAGAAGTGACCACACAGAGACAAACACAAACATTTTCCTCCCAGAGCCCCACTTACACATTTTGTTCTCTTACCTATCAAAAAGGACAGATACTCGTTCCATAGCGACAATCACAGATTCACTGTCAGGAGCACCAGGATTTGCATCTGGGATACGGCTGGGGCTGATTTTTTCCTTTCCTAAACCAAAATAATTTGTTACAAGTTCACTGTAGATGTTAAAATACACTATTTTGCTCTGGGTAACAAAAATAAATTAAGAAAACTGTTAGTAAGCCCGTCTCCCAGCACATCAGAAGTACAAAAAAGTGAATACCTGTGTACATGCAAGTCAGCATTAATCCCAGGGCTGCCATGGCTCTGTGGGGGCTCTGCACATTCACCCTGTCAACACTCAGTTTAACCAGTGACTCGCTGTCCAGCCTGGAAAGCTGCTCTGAAAGGAGGAGTCGTTCCAGTCCTCTCAGGACACAGTGATAAATAATGGATGGTGTTGACTCATCACTTCCAGACACCATGACTCCACACATCTGAAATAAAGCAAAAAAGCCAGCTACTTGCTTTAGAGGTGTATTTAAGCTCATCTTCTAGCATCATTCCACAATAGTATGGAACAGCATCAGGTATTAATAAAAACTGATGAAACTAAACCCAAAAGCATACCTACACCTCAGTATCCAAGTTAAGTGCTAAAGACAGCTATGTGGTGATCTTACACAACCATCCCTGACTGGAAGCATCACAACATACCTGTATAATTCCTGCAGAGAATTCAGGCCCTACATCAAGTGGGTAATTCTCGACCAAATAGAAAGCAGCTGCACACATTACCAAAATGTGCTCTTGGTTATGGATATTCACACAACTGCAAATGAGCAAAAACACTAGTGGGCACACCAAAGTTGTTTAGGTTACAAACAGAGACACTAAAAACAATTTCTAGAAATACAAAGTATTTTTGAACATGAAACTTAAGCCCTTTTTAATATCACAGAAAATATTGCTGAGGTGCCATAAGAGAACATTGATTATCAAGAAAATGACAGAAAAATGAGGCTTAAGTAACACAATTTACCAAAGACACAAAAGCCTGTACTATCAAACAGTTTTCTTACCCTCAAATATCATTTCACTCTGTAAATTAAACTTAAAATTGGATGGTATTTTCAATGAAAATGCCAAAACCTGCTTGATAGAACAGCCTGCTCTAAAATGTACTGGCAACCGCCAACAACAGAGAGCCGTTTTGTTCACACATAAACATGCAACAATTTGGAGCCAGGGGGAAAGGGAGAAGAGTCTTACTGTGCCACTCCTCTCAAATTGGAGAGCAGATACTCGCTGATAATTGGAATGAGTTGCTTGGCTGTCTCATCAAGCAAGTCACACTCAAGGATATAAAGAATTCCATGCAGAGCTCCAATCCGACTTGGCATATGGGTGCTTCTTAGGGTTGATTCCAGCAGCCGACTTACTGGTTCAGCCACAGCTTTATCCTAATACATCCAACACAAGAATTCATTAGAAGTCAACACTGGTTTAGGTACTGGAAAGTCCTGTCATTTGGAAATACTTGGAACAAATTAAAGAGCAGAAAATAGGGAACGAACCAGAACCTGGCTTAAATGACTTTGAATAAATATCACAAGATGAATACAATCAGACAAGAGATGAGTTATAGATTAACTAGGAAACTGATGCTACTTTGTTTTATTTGTACCAAGTTATCACAATTTAAAATAATATAACCCACCACAATAAAAAAACACCAGACAAGATAAGGATTAGTTCAGTAAATAGTACGTGCTATTAAGAATATAGGACTTGAATGATTGAAATGTTTTGGCCTTCCAGCTAAGCACAAAGGATGCTTCCATCTGAAACAGACTGGCACCAGACAACTACACTCTGCCATCTACTATCTGTCTACTCATAGGACATCATTCCATTTATTTGTTCTCTGTGACCACTGGTACTCAGACCTTTCCCTCCACCAATCCTGTGATCTGGATGAGGGAATCAAGTGTACTCTCAGCTAGGCAGGAATGTTGATCTGCTGGAGGTGAGGAAGTCTCTGCAGAGGGATCTGGACCAGCTGGATCAGGGGTCCCAAAGGTCTGAGGTTCAACAAGGCCAAGGGCCAGGTCCTGCCCCTGGGTCACAACAACCCCTGCATCGCTGGGGCAGAGTGGCTGGAAAGGGCTCGGTGGAAAAGGACCTGGGGATGCTGGTTGAGAGTGGCTGAACGCTGCGGTGGATTTAGGGGTTTATTCCAATTTCTATAGTAAGTTATAATGGTTTTGTCCGGTTCCTCCCTCCATGCTGAATGGTTTGTTCCACCTTTCCAGAAAGTTCTGTATACCTACCCACACTGCTGTCATTTTTCCCAGACCATGCCCCTTTCCCTGTCACATCATCCCTACTCAACCCCTATTTCCAGAGAGTTCCCTATATATCACCCAAACCACTCCCTTATCCACTCCCCCCTCTCTGGAAATCCCCTAAATACCCTATTCCCTTTGGTCCTTTCCCAGGTCTATCATCTTAACACACCTCCTTACCTGGATCTGAGTGGTTCTCCTAAGAACCACTCCTTCCCTTTATAAGTAAGTGCAAGCTCTGTATTTGATGCTCCTGCGCACAGCACCTTTCAGGGCTGTTATGTTGTTAATAAAGCTGTTATCCCTGGAACTGCTGGCTCAGGGGTCCTCCTCCCCCTTTGCTCTAAGGACTGCTCTTCTGAGAGGACCCTTGAGTCCTGCTTGCTCCTTCCAACCCCATCGAGCTGAGGAGCTTCCCAACCCGAGGCTTTGCCTCTGCTCTGGAGGAAGCTCCCTTGAGGACAAGGTCGGCCAGGGTTGCCCGTGAGGGCTAACTGGGACCTGAGAACAGAGGCAGCTGACCATGAGCCAGGTATGCCCAGGTGGCCAAGCAGGCCAATGGAATCCTGGCCTGGATCAGCAGCAGTGTGGCCACTGGGCAGTGGCTGCCACCCTGTACTTCACAGAATCATTAAGGCTGGAAAAGACCTCCAAGGTCATGGAGTCCAGCCTTTGACCAAGCACCACCATCAACTAAACCATAGCACTGAGTGCCATGTTCAGTCATTTCTTGACCATCTCCAGGAATGGTGATTCTATTATTTCCCTGGGCAGCCTATTGCAATGCTTAACCACCCTTTCAGTGAAGAAATTCTTTCCAATAGCCAGCTCAAACCTCCTCTGGCACAACCTGAAGCCATTTCCTCTTGTCCTCTTGTCCTGAGAGAAGAGACTGACCCTTACTTTGCCATAATCTTTCAAGAAGTTGTAGAGTCATAAGGTCCCCTTGGAGCCTCCTTAGGCTCCATCCCTAGAGAAATGGTTTAGTTAGGTCAATGGTTGGACTCAATGACCTTAAGGGTCTTTTCCAACCTAAATGATCCCACAATTTTATGTTCAGTATTCACAGGTCAAACTGGTGTAAGATACTTCACTCTTATCAAATACCACAACTTACTGGAATATGCATAATCTAGCCTGAATTTTAGTTTTGGAAAGTCTTTTCCTTACTAAGTAACTAGTAGAAATTACTTGCTTTACCTTGTCCCTTTACTCATGAACTTTCTAAGATACAGGCCAGTTTGAGACTGTGTCTGCTCGCTGCTCTTTTTAAGCAGATTTTCTATGTAAATGAGCACAGAACAACAAGCAACTCTTGATGGAATCAACTTGTTGCTTTTTAGGTCCCACCAAGCTGTTATATTCAGCTGTTTGCTCATGAGAAGGTATTATTAGCTCAATGAGTGGGAAATGACAGCCTAGTCAGAATAAGCTGATCTCTGAAACTGTTTCTGTATGTTTGCCATCACCTTCTCAGCCTTCCCTTGCACAGCTGCTGCTGCAATAGCTACTGGAAGCCCCACCCTAAAAGCCTTTCAGAATTACTTTTCCTGCTATTACTCATATAGCTTTATGTTAGTCTCAAGAGTTCCTAAAAATGCTAACTACTTCCAAAATTATTTGTAGGGTTTTTTTCCTTAAATAATTCCACTGGAAAGTACTTCTGGTCTACACATTTCAAAGACAGAATGATGCCTTGGAGGGAAGAGTGAGGGAAAGAAAAGGGATACCTGACTATCTGGGACTATATATTCATCACAAGCACTGTCCCAGTCTCCCATGAGATTATAGCCATTCACCAGTAATACAAATCTAGCAAAAGCCATCCACAAGTCCTCATTTTTGGTCTGAAATGTAACAAATGAGGAGCCCATGGCAAAGGCAACACTGAACAGAATGAAACAAACCAAAAAGCACATTAAATTATGCTCAAACCTCCAAAAAAATTCAAACCAAATACTTTCTGTTTAAATACAGGGCAATTGGAGATTATATTTGCAAACTGTGAAAGCCCAGAATACATATCCTGTTACTTCTTAGAGCCATGCAGATCAGCTAAAGTATGTTCTTAGAGACAAACCACCCTTACCAAGTACACCAGGTTTTGCAGCAGAAGCTGAGTTAACCTAAACACTCATGAATTTGCAACAAACTCTCTGAGAATTTCTTACCATTCCAAGAACAGCAGCTGCTTTACAAGTAGCTGGTATCAAATACTGTACAAGAATCTCATCTTCTGATGGATGCACCTTTCGCAATTCTGTCAGTGTTGTGTACATCATCTCAAACTGATTCCTTTCTGTAAATAAGTCTGACACTGCCAGAAGCTGTATAGAAATTAAAATTGAATATAAAAAAAACCCATTAGCAGGCAGCCAAAAATTGACTCTCCCTTCTGTTATAAATGTGAGAAAAAGATTCCTCAATTGATCTATTAAATGTGTAAATATTTACTCAGGGGTCTGAAATAACTATTAACTACTGTTTTCCAGAATTAATTCCACTGTTCATCTCAGATAATAATGACCTCCAAGAGGTCCTTCTTACCAAAAGGTTTACAAAAGCAAAGCCACTATAGTAAGTAACTCTGGGACATGAACAAACATTGTTATTTACAATGTACTAAACCATCCCAAAATACACAACACATACTTCTCTTGCAAGGATAGTTTCATCTTAAGTCATGATAGTGAATAATGGCTGTCAACACACCTGTATTCTTTAGTTTTGCTTCTACGCATAGTAATCAGCTTAATTCTCAAATACATTGTTGTTCCATCCTCATTTCCTTACAAAGAAATAGGATATGCAAATGTTGCTTTAGCAAGCAGTCAAGTAAAATATCAACTGCCATTAAGCAACAATAAAGTATTTGTAATGTAGCAGCAGAATATGCAATCCAGTTGCTTATACAGCTTAAATCAGTATAATGCTGTAGTTGCTCAAGTTATATTTCTGTACTGCCCATAGAATAGCACTGCCAAGAAAACTCTGTGTCTTCCATATATTAAAAGATGCTTTATAAACGCTGCTTAGCTCTGACTATTTGGTAACACATATTCAATTACAACTGTGAATAATAATTCAGACTTACCGATCGCACCACTTCACTGATCAAAATGACTGGTGTTCTCTTGCTGGGGTTGGATGGCAATATCCACTGACTGTACAGTTCAAGCAAGAACTGAGAACAAGAATGGATATCTACACCAGCCCGGTGTTTCCTGCAAGCAACAATAAGCAAGTGTTAAAAGAGCTATTCTTAAGCCCTGCTAAAATGCTTGATTTGTAATAATACAGTTATTTACCAGCATCCAATTTATAAACCTAGCTTATTGAACTCAACATGAAAAATAAAATCTTATCTATTCTTCAAAAGAGAGAAGAGACAAAAAAATAAGATACCTGGTGTTGATAGGAGAGGTTGGTGGTGAGGAAGGAGCGGGTACATCGCTTTCATCTTCTTCATCCTCACCCCACTCTTCTTCTCTCAAGGGAGTGATATTATTTCCTAACCATATGGAATGTATAGAGACCTTGCAACACACACAAAAGAGGAAGAAACAAATAGCAAAGAAGCACACTTAACACCCCAATAGTCAGCCTAGGAAAATCTTAGAAGCCAAATATATTTTCCATTTAAATGACAGGCAACACACAGTCTTCTGGCTGAGAAGACATCCAGTTATGACCTACCCTGCATCACTTAGAGCTTTTAGTTTCTATCTGGTGTTAAGCAATGCTTCTTAACTAATTTTTCGGAACTGGAAGAAATGTAATAAAAATGAATATTAAAGTTGAGCTTTGAACAAACCTGTCCCAATTTATAATCCATATCTCCTATTTCTCGCTCAGTATTGATCTGCAGTAAGAGTTTTTCATGGCTGATAAGAGCACCTGTAACAAAACACAAGATGAATTTTTAAAATGTGCATAACAAAGCACACATGAAAATTGCTTAAATTCCTGCAAACTGGATTTTAAATTTTTCTGAGAGTACCTTTTCCATTTTTTATAATTGTGAAAGAAATTCACTCTCCTCTCCCACAAACAAGCACTTACCTGTAGTAGCAGGAGAAAGCGATGGAACAGGGTCCCAAGCTTGGTATAAGTGATGAGTAGCAATATTATCTCTCTTAGACACCATTGCCTGGATTTCCTGTTCAACAATTCCCCTGACAACACTGAGCTTCCTCCCAAACCTAAAAGTCCAAGAGAAATCCATTTTAGCAGATTTTTCCTTTAACAGTTTTGTTAAAGCATGTCTGGCTTACTCTGTAATGTTAGGTGTCTATGCTCATTTTCAGTATCAGGGAAATAAAAATGTTGAAAAATATGTTCTGCACATTGTTTACTAGATTTTAAGATGTCACCTTTTTCAGATAATCTTTTAAGTGAGCAGGTTCACAATGCTAAGTCCATGGAACTTCTATGCAAATAGATCCACATATATGTACTCTTACTTAGAAAATACAATCTACACATATTTTTCCTACAACTAAACTAAGCAACTGTCAGTATGTATTAACCACAAGTTTTATGCCTTTGAAAACAAGTGAAAACGAATACCTTGTGTCCAGAGCTTTTAAAGCTTTGTTGCGTGGCTGCTGCTCCAAACAGCTAACTGCTGGATTTCCTGCAATAGGTATGGTCATTGCACTCAGCACCAGGGAAGTTATGGCTTGTACTGCAAGAACATTGATCTGGGTCCTCTCTGTATCTTCCTGTAAAATGAACTCATTGTAATTTGAATTGTTAAAAAAAAAAAATCCCAAAAGCTCTGAATATCAGTTTGTCAGGTTTCACTAAGTTATCATTAATAAACCTGACACCTGCTCTTCTTCCCATCCAGAAATCTATATGACATAAACAATGCACACAAAGCACTGACTATGGCAGCAACACATCCTTCTCATCAGTCACTCTGCATGCACCCTCTCTTGTCCCAATAGCATTAAAATCCAGTATGTCCATTTTGGAACTTTTTTAAAATGGTTTAGATTCTTCCTTAGCAGCTACCCATTAGTCACTCATTGAAACAAAAACATCAGACCACAAAAGCATCTGATCCTTTTTAGAAGATATAAGATGGTAACTAATGTTCGATTTCCAAAAAATTTTACCTTTTATTCCAGAAGATATTAACATACTGAAATTTATAACAGTACTTAAAATATTTGCAATTTTGAACATACTGGTCTGCCTTGGAAAGCAAGGGAGCAATATTATTCATGTTCCACAAATACTCTACATGACAAATAAGCAACAACCAATAGCTAGATTGCCCTAAGTCTGACCCTTTATGCAGAAAACAGTTAAGTCAAGGTGTCCAAGCCTGTATAACTAACAGAAAATGATAATCCAGGGAAGAGGGATGATGATTCCCTATTCCTCTGACACCTAGGAAGCAAGGGAAGCAAACCCCTTTGTCTTCTACTCAGGATCCACTGTTTGTCCTCTGAGTCCTTCAAACTACTTTAGCCTCTGCACCTACCACTGGGACCATGAACAAGCCTAGGAAAATAACCTTCCAGGTCAAAGAACTAGAACCTAGTAAAATCAGTTTGCTAGCAAGTTAAGGCAGCTGAAGAGGGAAAATCTCTTTAGTGATAGCCAAGTTCATCTTGACTTTTCACAGAATCATCAAGGTGGGAAGAGACTTTCAGAGACCATCCAGTACAACCATTAACCCAGCACCACCATAACCACACCTAGACCACATCCCTAAGTGCCACATCTAGACCCCTACTGAACACTTTCTAAAAGTGACTCCACCACCTCCCTGGGAAACTCATTCTAATGCCTAACCTCTCCTTCAGTGAAAATTCTTCTCCTAATATCCAATCTGAACTTCCCCTGGTGCAACTTAAGGAGTTCATTTGAGAGATGGCAGACGAGACCAGCTACACTCTACTTTTGGGCAGTTGTGGAGAGGGATGAAGATCTCCCTGAGCCTCCTCTTCCTGAGACTAAACACCCTCAGCTCCCTCAGCCCCAGCTCCAGTCTTGTTGCTGTTCTTTGGACAGAAATATTTGGTATAGGAATTGGTATATAAATATGTACATTTTGGTATATAACTTGGATATAAATTCTTCTATAAATTACTTCAGCTCTGATCCCCAAATGCTCTCCACTGCATTTTAAACATTTACCTAAGCCAGACACCCAGATATCCAATATACAGTCTACAAGTGGGAGCAAGACACATGAACATGCATCTTCACATCAAATAACTTCTAGTCAAGAATCTTACAAAAGAAAAAACTATGTTGAGTGATGTACTAATAAAGAGTTGAAACAGCTTCAATAACTTTTTTCCTCGTTATTTGCATGCTTGCAGAAGCTCTAAGCCAGAAGATTGATGTGTCTGAACTCACCAGGTTATGAGAAAAAGGAAACAGAAAAAATTCCTTAGTCTCAGTCACTTCTTTTCTGCTTTACAGTTCTATTAACAGAAATTCTTTTCTTGGTTTAAGTAAAATTTCACTTAAAAAAACGCAGTGAATGACATTACCTCTTGCTGGTTCTCCTCTTGGTCCATTACAATGGGCTGAGTTACGAGCACACCAAGCAAAGTAGCCCAAGTCTCTTCAAATTGAGTACGGCTGATCCATCCTATGGAAACACTCAGAGATAGCCATTTATGTCTCAATACAAAGTTAAACAAGGAACAGCATTAAAAAAAGGTACATTGTTTCCACATATTTAGTTTCATACCACCTCCTATCCATTTTGGTGTTTTTCTGTAATAGAACAGGCTCCCTAGGAAAGTGGTCACAGCACCAAGCCTGATAGATTTTACCAAGTGTTTGGATAATACTCTCAGGCCCATGGTGTGACTCTTGGGGATGGTGCCATGCAGGGCCAGGAGCTGGGACTCAATGATCCTTGTGGGTCCCTTATAATTCAGCTTATTCTGTCATCTACCATGTGTGGATGGGAATGGCAGAGAACAACAATGCAGCTTCTCTCCTTCAGCTCCAAGGTGGAGAGAACTGGAAACACTGTGCTAGGACACTCATAGAATGGTTTGGGTTGGAAGGATTCTTTCAAGATCTTCTAGTCCAACCCAAACATCTGATGTCTGAGCTGAAGGTAGATTTCAGAGGTATCTTATCACAGGACTTTATACTGTGCATTAATAGAAAAAAGTGTGAGGGAAGCAAAATATTCTCAAACATGCTGTCAAAGCATATACTTCTAAAAACAAGTGGTCATACAGCAAGAGCACACTTGAAATCTCCTGGAGTTGGAATAACTTTTGGCTTTATTTCTATAATTTATTCTCTTCATTGAACAAAATGTAAGAATTACTGCAGCACGATTACTAACCTGCTCTGAAATATTATCTGGCCTCTATATGAACAGAAGTAAGCAAACAGTTTCAGATACAGTTATTCAGTAATTTCAAATGCCCAGTAAGAGCCAAGTGTATTCATTTACTCTTGCACATACCGAGTGTATTAATGCGATAGATGAACTCCTTAAAGATTTCCTTTTCTTGAAGAAATTCTACTGGGATTTCAGGAAAAACTGTGCCAAAGTCACCTAAAGGCTTTGGTGACCAGCCTAATTTCCAGACCTAAAAAAGTTTAATGGAAGTTTAATTATCCAAACCAGATATAGTATTTATATTACAGCTCTAAATATACAGGCACCGTTCAAAGGCAACAAAACTTAAAACCAGTAAGTAAAAGTAGTTCTTCAAACAGAAAAATACTCAAAGGAAGATGGAATATCTTAGAAAATTTATATACAATGTACACTATATTTCTTATTTTAGGGTTTTTTCCATCACACTTCCCACTGTAAATTAATTATCCAGTTTTATGGTCCAAGTTTAGATATAGAAGCAAGTTCCTGTCATATAGTTCAGTTTGGAGATTGTGCAGAGATTATGCTGGAAAGTACACTGATACATCAGAGAGGGGGTAAAAAAGTTGCAACCAAAAAAATTATTATGTTTCAACACCCCTCAAAAACAGAGCACTGAGAAATGGAGAAATGGCCTAGCACATATTGTTACTCAGTGTTCAAAAAGAAAAACTGATTGATCAAACCAGCTTCAGGTTCAAGTCCTACTGTTGTAGAACTTAAGATGCAGCACCATGTTTGTTTTTGAAGTTTTTCAGTAACTTTTAAAGTCCTAAAAGCAAAGCATAATAAACATACCAAGGGAGGTACTCTAGTGTAGCTGTTCACTAGAGGCAGCCTTGCTAAACTGATGATGATGTTCCTGAGGACAGGAGTGAGAAATGCAGGGATGCTGCTGTTTCTTTTGTGCCCCAGTGACAAGACAGTCTGTAAGCATTCCACCATCTCAGCTACCATTTCACATGCTGCAATAATGTGTTTTGTTTCTTCGTTGGGAGAGAAAGAAATTCAGTTTATGAATCCACTCAAAAGACAAGTAATTTGAAAAGACAGAAACACAAAAAATTCTTAACAAAAGAGTATGTTAATTAAAAAGGACAAAACCACAATAAGGACACATACAAAGAGATTTTATAAATTTAAAATCCCACACTTTAAAAAGCTCAGTCTGCAGCATGCTGCACAGCTAACAGAATCACCCAAAAGAAAAATCTGCATTAATGTGTAACTATCAAAAAAAACCAACTATACCTGTCAAAAATATGGCAACCTACATTTAACAGACATTTACCAAATACAAGTAAGGTCCCAGATGAACTCTCATTGTTAGAAATAATAGTAATGGAAAGGGTACCTAAAAATATTTCTTCAGTTAAAGTTTAGGGCAGAAGCAAAATTCACTGTTTACTTACTCTGTACATTTGAATCAATTTCCCCCTCACTTAAAGGTTTTGAAGTATTCTTCTTTCTTTCAGGACTCAGAAGTTGATTACCAGGTTCCACAGCAACTGAATTGGAGAAAAATATTTGAATGATACAGTTGGAATTTCATATTCCATTTTTTAATCAACACCACATAGTAGTCAAGTGTTTGATGTATCCAAGGCATTTGCCAAGTTCAAAAGTAAACACCAAATTTTAAATGGAAAATTAAAGTAGTAAAAACTAAATTTGTCAAACAAATAATAAGGACTCAAAGGAAATATTCCAGACATGCAGCATTTGATCAATGATGACTGGCAATCTATTAACAAAATTTTTCTCCTAGCTGATCAAACTGCACTCACCTGCTTCTATAATAAATCTAATGCAGTTAATTAAGGAGCAAGCATATGTCACATGAGCTGCAGAAGACAGCAAACTCCAGAGACCAGGCTGCTGTAGTGTCAGACAGCAACAGTCCAGACCAGCCTGAAGATCCACGCTTAATGGAATCTGGTCATGCACTAAATGCCATGATAGTGCCTGTACAAAAAGAGAAGTTTCCCATTAACAGTAAATTCTCACAACAGAACAACTTCTAACCAAGGGTGACTTTTTTAACTCAGCAAAATGTAAAGTTTTAGTAGCAAATAGTATTGGCTTTTTCCTTTTACTTTAAGAACAAGAAAATTATGTCATTCATATACTGTTTATTAAGTGTCCCAAAAATCAGTGCAGGGCCTGCTCTCCCAAATGCCAGCATCATTCCATCAATCAATGAATGAACTTCTCCTTGTATAAAGCTGTCCTTGTCCCACAACCCAGAGCTGATTTACTAGCACAGGTCAAACACAAAAAAACACTGAAGAAATTTCTACAGTTAAGACAAAAGAATTTCCCCAATCAAAAATTACTCAGTGGAGATCAGCTGAAGATAGGACTGTTCCCTCTCCCAGAATTTAATCACATCTTTAACTATGGTGTAGTTTCTTACCTCTACTGACATCACTACAAATTTCAGGATATCGTCCTCTTTGTCAGGAGGAACACGGAGACCAGCTGGTAGTTTTGAGAGTAACAACAAATACTGAGCCAGTGCACGACAAAGTGTCATCATAGACTGATACATCACCTCATCTCCTATAAAATAAGACTGGATGAAATCTAGCAGTTTGAATTTTTTTCCATTCAATTAAATGTTTTTCAGAACAATTTCATATGCACTTTTATGCCAGGTACCTTGATTTTTTTTTAATAGTAAGTTCATGTATTCACAAGACATCTGTAAAGTATCTTTGTAGAGGAGAGAATAAACTTTAAAAGACCATTATTTCTATTACCAAAGATATCGCTTAGTTTTTTCCAGTAGGCTGATGGCTCAGTTGGCAATAGTGGTTGAAAAACCTGGTGGTTGGCAGGAAGGTTCTGTACAGCAGAAGACACATGATCCAGAGTTACCCTCCGAGCTGTTTCAAAGAGGCTGCTCTTCTGGTCCCTTGAGATCTCATTCATGCCAAGGCTTAAACAAGGTGCTAACAAGCTTAGGTTGAATTCCTGAAATCAAATCAGAAATAAAAAGAAATTGCTTTTAAAGTGAAGCTAAGTATCTGGTGGTGTTATTCTAACATACTAATGTGGTGGTAAATTTACTGTTTTAGCTAACTTATTACTAGCACCTCTGCTCTACTGTGGTGTAACAATATGGTTTAGCCCACAGTGGCTCCAAATTTAAATTCCAACCAATACCATATTGGAAAGAAAAATCAATATTCTTATTTCAAATTTTCAGGACAATGTGTGAATAAAGCTTAAGGACGACATATATACAAGGAACCTTCAAGTAAAAGATTTTAAACAAACAAGTCAAGTATCTTTTAGAAACATCTTCCCCATGATTATTTCTGCATATCAACAGCAAATATCATGGTGAGAATTTGAACAAAAGACATTCTTAGACACAAGATGTCCTTTATGGCAGATTTACTGCAGGTCATCCAGCACAGATATTGAAGAGGTTACAGAAACAGCTGGCCTTGGAAGAGACTGTATGGCAAAACAAGACTATGTAAAATGGTAACATTGGATTATTCTAATTATAATACATAAACAACCTTTTGCTTCCACTCTATCTACTCAACCCGTACTACTAGTAAGTTACTATTAGCAACACTGCTAGACACAGATACCCACTGTTTTACACAAATATCTACTATTTCTAAAATTAAATGAATTAGTATTATTAGTATATATTATCAGAATCGGTACTACACTTTTTTAAATGTAAACACTTCAAATTTATAAACACTTAAGAATGTAATCTATTAATGCTACCAGGAACACTTGAACTAATTCCATCCTCTTCCTCTGACAAAGAGGTTACCTTGTTGGTCATGAAGGAGTTCAGGTCAGGCTGAGGAATCCTATTTACCAACTCTGCTCCTTCTAGCAGTGCTGAGTCAGATTTGATGTAACACTGTGACCGCACTAGTGACACATACCAGTCCTTTAATGATCAAAAAAGGAAATTTTTTACATACTTGTTTTCAGAAAACAACACAGTATATGGGGGGAAGAGGGAGAACTGCTCATTAGCATTGAATGTCTAAGACACCATAGGCTACATTAATATATATATTAAAAAACCACCAAACACCTCAAATTAAAAAGCAAAGCAAAACAAACAACTGTTGAGTGGAAATGGAACAGCTTAAACTGGACTAATGGATGTTCAGTGACAAGCTGTCTATTTCCATAAAGTGAACAGGAAAGGAGGAAAAATTAATCTTAATATAAAACACAGGTACTTGTGTTAGGATCCTAAAGCTGAGCTGACTCTCTAGAAAAAAGCACAGAATACTCAGTAGTCACACAAATATAACAGCAGTAACAGAAAAAACAATACTATTACCAAGGAAGAAAATTCTTCAAATAACTAATATATATAAAATA
>VWYI01036644.1:0-24015 GCA_013399455.1 Anthoscopus minutus | reverse complement strand
GACATATCTCCAGAGTGTTGAAAAAGAAGACTCTTTGCCTTATGTGAAATAGAGAAAGATTGTTGTAAAAGTGATAACTGATTTTAAAAATCCCAGATTTCGTTTTTGTGTTGTCAAGTGGAAAAGAGATAAGTGAGTGAGGGAGGGAAGTGTTCTCGAGGTTTCATTTGGACTTTTCCTTGTTATTTCCTTTTTAGTTTTGTTAATAAATTCCCCTTATAGTCTTAAGTTTAAGCCTGCGTTTTCCTTTCCTCAAAAATCATATCTCACAACAGAACATGAGTGGGCTAGTGAGTTTTGGCTAGCTCTAAAACCACAACATTTTTTGGTGCGTTGGCCGGGAAATTTCAAATTGGCAATTTTAAAACCACGATACTTAATTGGTGTTTCTGCCCGGTTCCAACTGAACCTGCCACAGTAATTTAACGTGGTTTTTCCTACTGTTTACTTGCAACAGTGGTATCTTGTTTACCACCATTTTTGTGTCACAAATAGTCAGGTGTTTTCTATCCACAGTACACTCACGTATACATATATTAAAAAGTGGCTTTATATCCTTATTCAAACTGAGAAGAAATCTATCTCTGTAAAAATTTTCAGCTGTGTCAAAAAGTTCTTGGATTTCATATTCTGAAAACACAAAATTTGGCTGGGAATTTCAGAATTTTATAATGGTAAAGCAAGAAAGTACAAAAATTTTTAAGAAACATCAAAATACTGATCTCCCAGTGTTTGAAAGACAGTGAGGCAAATGGAAGGACAGAACAGCAGTTTTGTAATCATCTTCAGTCTGTAGAAACACATAAACAAAAACCGCTTCTGCCATACTGTGTCACAGCATAGCTAGTGTTCACTTTGTCCTTTTTCCATCTTTGTTTACTGAGCTGCAATCATTTAGCAGCATTAAACATGCCCTGAGAATAACATCAAAGTGTATCTTTAACAAAAAAATAAAGAACTCATCAAAAATCCATGAAGTGTTAAGAAATGCCACCAATCCATGTCCAGCCAACCAGCCCTGGCAGTTTCTAGCTTGCAAATATACATCTATAACAACTGTTAAAGTCTAAAGGACTGTATCATCAGTTGGAATAAATCAATGTAACCCCACCAAAGTCAAATTTTAATGAGACTAGAAAGGACTAGCTGTTCCCATGAACACTGAGATATATTGCCAATATCCTGCTTATTTTTCTGCATACTTGTCACACAGAAAAAAAAGCCACAGTAAAAATTGTAGCATGTCAGATTACTTGCTTCAGTCTGAGCCCCAAATGAATACATGTTGCAATCTTCCTGACCTGATGCTTATCTTCTTTATATACCCTGCCAGTATTTCATCCTTGTTCAAGTATTTGGAACTTTCCCACAAAAGCACTTAGAGTCACTGCAGAATAGCCACTGTAAGTGAGAGATTTAAATAATGTGTCCACCAAATAAACATAAATGCTTCACTGCTGCTAATAAACCATATAAAGTAAATTTACTCTGTCCATTCAGAAGTCTCAAGGTATCAATTCTGCAGCTTCAGTGCTGGTTTCACTGTTAGGCTGAAAAGGTGTCAGCAGCTGCAGAAGGGAAAAATGCTTCCCCTTTCTGAGCAGATGCAGTGAACACTTCCTTCTGAATTTCTTTGAAGACAAGGGAGAAAACCATATTTGTCATCAGACAAAGAAAAAATAATCTTTTTACATTCCTTTGCATTAGTTGTATTTGTGCCTTGTTAGATAATTCTTCAATGAAAAAATATGTCCCTTCTTTTTTTTTTCCACATTGCATGAGAAATTTGAAAAACATTTGTTATATCTGAACGACAAGTAACAAAACCGAGACCTGCCAACAAAACAGTGTGGTACCAGTGCTCATGGCATTTTCAGTTATAAGTCTTTCATAGGTGTAAGTTATCTGCAGTATAATTATTCTGTAAATAGAATATGATTTTAATCTCATATCTCTGATGACATCACCCTCTTAGGCAACTTGAAGTTTAAAGTAACATAATATGGTTACAGGATGGTCTTAAGGATGTTTTTACACAAACTGTATAATTGCTGAAATTTAACTGGAATTACTCTCCTTCATATTGAAAAACTTGTTTAAAAATATTTTAAGTGCATTTCTTTATTTCATTCTAATTAGACTTATAATTAAAGAATTTTACACTGAGTATATATTTAGGTGGTGTTTTCAGCTCTTGTGCAATTTTTCTTATCAAATATAAGCAGAATATGGAAGAAGACATTAGCTTCAACTACACCAGGGAGGACGAAGCATGATAAAGTAATTTGATGTGATTTGCACTTAGGAAACAAATCTTTCTTGTCCAACAATTCAGCATTAAGGAACAGGACAAGAAATAGCAAAAAGTGTCTGCAGACTCCAGATCATTAATTCAGGGATTACTTAGGTTATTAATGATCTTTTTGATGTTTAAACCATTAATGCAGACTGGCTTTGCTTCAAATTATGGCTTTATGACATTACTTACATTGAATTACCAATGAAGGTGAAATCTGCCAAGAAGAAAACACCAGCTTCTATTTACTATAGGAAATAGCAGCAACAACAACAAAATATGTTAAAGCACCCTCAGAACTGATAGCCATCTTTATTATTTTACCTCACGGCCTCCTTCAGCTTCTTGCCATATGCTAAAAGTTCATTCTCTGATGAGCCTTTGAGCTGTCAGTCTGTCTTCCTAGCTTTTCTCTCATTTTCTCTTCAGTATAAATTGCTATTTTCTGGAAATTATTTTTATCTTGCCTGACCATTTGACTGCAGGGCATAGTTAGTTCTCATGTCTTTTATTAGAATGACAGTGGACACAGCAGGCAAGCTAGGCCAATTAAGCGGCCACTACCATTAAGATTAACCTTTTTAAAAATCTGAGCATTATGTATTAGAACATATTTTGTTCTAGCATTACTGGATCAGTACCTCAGGGCAAGAAAAGTGCAATTCAATCACCAATTTTCCACTTTTTTCATCTATATAAGGGTGAGGCCAAGTGTGTTTTGAAGGGCACGGTCATTGGCTTGTGGGTCAGTCACCCATCTAAGTCACATCAGCAGGAGAAAGTTAAAAAAGCTCCTGATTTGACTGCCACCAGTGCAGCTTATTAATGATAATATTCTTCTGAAAAGTTTGATTTTGCTTTATATTAACATAAATCTTCTAAATGTTCATAGCTTTGGGATAAATTTTCACAATTTTAAATATGTATCTGAATATCCAAACCTTTTCTCCTTTAATTCATCTTACTAATAGTCCTGCTTTGGGAATAATATGTTCATTTTTCATTTTCTGCCCTTGTCATGTGCCACTTCATTTGGACAAAAAAGCATGGCAGGGTTAGTATTCCTGTGTCTGTATTTCTCTAGATGGTGCTCTGTGCCATATTGTTCAATTCTTATTATCCCTGCCTAGTAATCTGAATTCATGAAGAAGGAAGAATTTAACTCTCTGGTGAGTTCCCACTGGTACCTTAGTACTTCCACAGCTGATGAACTTCTGTTCATCCCAATATGATTAGCAAGAAACATTGGAAGGAGAGAATCACTTGTAATGTCATTTGTTGCAATAGAGCAAAGAGATCTAGTAGGATGAGTTTCCTCTGCACTGTGTCTGTGTTTGGATTCCCTGGGTGCACTGTAGGATCAGGAGCTGTTGAAATAATTAACTGTTTTCTGCCCTTCCTTCTTCCCCATGCCAACAGCACCTTTATCTGCTCTTTTTTCAGGTCTCATATTCCTAAAGTAAGGCATACTTCTTTAATGAAGCAAGACTCTAGCCATATTTTTGATTGTAGCATTAAAAAGTTTTGAGATTCAGATCAGCTTTAACAGTCTTTTGAGTCTCTAAGTGTCTTTGGCAGTGATGATATAAATAACCTTTAATTTTGCATATCTCTTCCCCTTGTTAAGCAGTTTTCTTAACTCTGAATCAAGTGATCATGCAGCAAATGTCAAGTTGAGAACTAATATACTATGAAAATAAAAGACGTTGAACAAAGGAATGAGTTCAGTGAATTTTCAGGTAAAACTATGGCTTTGAACTACTTCCCTTGACACATGCATTTTTTTGGTAGGGATCATTTAGGATTCCTTACTCCTGTTTGTTTCAAATTAATTATTGTGCTTGTGTGAACAGAGCACTTGTGTGCCCTCTATTCTCTGAATCTATTCCACAAACTAATGGTGAAACAAGAGCCATGCATGGGGGAGCTCAGCAGGGATCCCCAGTGTGTCAGAGGCATTTCTATCTCCTTACATCTGCTATCCCCACTTGGACCTCATACCTTAGGGCATGTCAGACAGCACAATGAACTCAGCAGCTGAGTTGAGAAATCACTGACTACCTGAGAGTGAGGTAGCCAACTGTTATCTAGAACCTGGTGAATTTAATTTCTAAATGTCTTTCCTCTGTTATGAAGTTAAGATTGCTGAGTTATAGATGGAAACATACTTCAAAGCATGTGTCTCATGTTGGCTGAAGCATTCTGTTGGGGAGAACAACTTTCAGGATATTGCCTTTTTAGCAACATCTTTCGATGAAAGGCCTTCCAGAAACTGATTTCTGTTTACTCTAAAATTTATGTTTCAATAATATACCCTATGTAAAATCTGATTTATACAGGATGATTTTTACAGTTGCTACTTAGCAATGTAGGCAAACAAAAAGCTCCAGATAGCTATTTATAAGCATTTCTACTATAGTAAGTAAACCAAATGAAGATGCCCTCTTTATACAGCTTACTTAAATCCTTAAACAATTTTACATAAAAGAACTGCAACAGCTGTATGCACAAGAAACATTTTCTGTTACCTTCGGGTGAAATAAACGTGCCTGCCACACTTTTTCCGGACACCATAGCACAACTCTTTGCACAACAGTGATACCATGGAGAAAGAATTGGTCTTTTGAGTACCACCCAGTTTCATAGAAGATTTAGAAGATGTGGTACTAGAATTGTCAATGTGATAATTTTGATGGAAGTGAAGTACTGATACACTGAAGAACTTAGTCAGCTTCTGCTGGTCCTAGCAAAAAAGATTAACTGTGTGAGTCAGCATTGTGAAAGCAGTGGATCTGTATTTATTTTTGTCTACAGAAGAAAGATATTAAAAAAAGGAAATGTATTAGTAAGCATATAATTTTGATCTGTAGTTACTTCCTTACATTCGCAGGAATAAGATTCTGCAAAAAGCCATTTATTAGTGAGAATGTCAATCTGCTTGTGTGAGTTTGCAAGAGAAAGAATGTATTGAGACTTGGCCAGGAAGAGTGAAGGAAAGAATGGTGTCAGTGTGAGTTGAGCATTCAGTTGTACTTGTTACAGGTGCATTTTCTAAGATATAAATCAGGTCAAGGAAGCTTCAATTGAAACATATTTGCTGAATGAGTGCAGTGAAACTGCAGTGAAAGGATGTAAAGTGACAAAAATAAAGAGCAACCCATACTGCTATAAATGTGAACTACAAGCCATGTAAATAGCATAACTCCCACTGAGAATGTGACAAGTCTTTCAGGCACTTGCTTTTATTTCTCAGCTTTGCCCAGCCCCAGCTACCAGTGCTAAAGCTAGTTCTTAGCAGACATTTTATAAAATTCCACACACATATTTCAGAAGCTAATAAAATGAAATTATTATTCATCAATTGTATGTACCACTAACTGCTTTGAATCCACTGTAATTTGTATCCCATGCACTAAATATTGTAGCAGCAGGGTTTGAAATTAGTGCCATTAGGTGGCTTGCCTTGATATGTGTGTGATAAAGAAGCAGCCTTTCTTTGAGGATAAAAAAGTGTATTATTTAGTAAACTAAGTGCTTTTTCACTGTTGCTTTTTAAAGCTGTGTCACTGCTGTTAAGCAGCTCAAACTTGCTGGCACCAACTATGTGCAAACTTAGAAAACACCCTTTCTAATGCAATTTGTTCACTTCAGAAACTGGGGTGGGTTTTTTTCAGTTTTTATTTTTATACCTGTTGGCTCCTGTCTCATTCTTTCCATCTAGTTGCTTTTGAATGCAGTAAATGACCAGGGAAAAAGTTTTCACATGAAAAAGATAAAGTTTCCTGTCTTTTCTGCATGGTGCAGAGGTCACAATGAGAGATCAAAGACAGGAAGCAGCTTATCATTTTGTTAGCAGGTACAGGGGCTCAGGGCTTTGTTACACTCTACCAGAAGCCATTAGAGAACTGTAATAAGCTAGGAGCACCAGCATGGGGCTTGATTTTAGGCTGGCAATGAGGTGTAGTTTTGCTCAGGAATAGACAGGAAGAATGCACTGGCACTTGTTTGGAATACATGTGTGTTTTCATACATACATCTGATTCCATGTGGATCTTCCTTTTGACATTTGATTCAACACAGAATAAACAATGTAAAAGTTTTGTTGATCTTCACCCTCCTAGGTCCCCATACCTGTCAAATACAGCAGATCAAAAGATATCTTTCTCTTTTTTTCTCATGCTGCCTAGCTACTCTGTGCCTCATATGAGATGCAGCACTGACCTGGCCTCTGGTTCCTAAAATTATGGAGGTAGAATAATTTAAAACTTGTTTTTCATTCAAAGATTAATATTTCTTTTCACATTTTCTTGAACTTATTCAAGAATGAGATTCTTGTGAGTCATAAAATAATACTACAAATAGTAAAGATTTTTTTATAATAGATTCAATAGGACGTTACAGGAATTAATACTAATACCAATTAAATGTCTATGGTACCATGTTATTTTCCTCTACAATTCATACCACTGGATTTTTTTCTGTGAAAATGTTACCCCTCTACTTTGGACACCTTTTTGGAAATTGTTATGCAAATCCAAATCCTGCAGACTTCAGAGGGAATCTGTGACAAAAGTGAGACAGGCACAGATACCTCCACTCAGGCACTTCTTTTGATTAAGGCTCTCTGCTTTAAAACTGAGTTTAATCAAGGATAGAAAAACCAGAGGAAAACTGCTTTCCAGGTGTGCCTTCTTGTGCAGATGGTGTGCTGCCAAAGAGAATCAAAAGAGACTTAATTACAAGAATGATCAGCAGAGTCAGACAGGATGGGAAATTGTGCGCTCTGATGGAAGTTGTTCATTACAAAACAACGGCGCTGCTTGGCACATAGGGAAGGACGAAGCCACTTCTGATGGATGACAAAGGCTTTTTGAAGGCTGCTGAGAATGAGTAATCCATGCTATAATGTTTGAAGCATTTGAGGGGGTAACGATCACTTGTTCTTTCTCTGGACAAGTCCAAACCTGCAGGGGAATGCATGCTGCTCACTTTCCTGGGCAAATGGACAGGTAACATCCCTTGTCAGTCTGCTTCCTGACAGCCTTTAAAATGTTTCAAGGAGCAGCATGAGTTCAATGCAAAGCTTGTGTCTGTTTTTGCAGAAAGAGGCAATGTTGGCCCTATATGAATGAAGTCTATTGGCTAAGACAGATCTGAGACCCTGCCGTAATGCCTGCTGTAGCCACAAGCATGTGGGCATGGTCTCTAAAATCCTGCAGTCTTTTTGCAACTGCTTTTGAGGTAGTTGAACACACCTTACAATGTACGTGTACCTAAAATGTCAAATGTTTAGACTATAGGTGAAATCTAGAGGGGAATGGGGAATCCTACCTCATCAGCAAAGTAATGTGTCATTTAACTTTGATTGACTCCTGGTTTTCTCTTGAAATGATGGTTAAACTACAATTTTTGCAACTGACTATTTGTGACTGCACCCACAAAGAGTCCCAGTGAGGCTCCATTGAAGTACAGCTTCTCGCCAGAGGGAGCTGTAGGCAGAACAGACTCATTAGTACGTGCTGAGAGATAATCCCTGTATTACTACCTATCTTTTCTACTCTGGGACATGTAATTAGTGGTCCATAAACAGTCATGAGTTTGTCAAGGTACTTCTGATGAAACTAATTATAAAATCTGTTAGGGGAAATGAGATCAAAGCTCTTCCTCCACAGACTTGGGGCTGGCTCAACATTCTGCACTGGCATTGCAGTTGCACGCCTAGTTTTGTGACAAAAAGCCCAAATCTTCAATCAGCTCTTGAGAAAATAGTAACGCTGATCCAAGGAGACTTGGATAGTATTTGATTTCTGTTTGTTTCCAGAAGGTTCTACAGGTACTACTGAACTAATTTTAGTAATGCCATGGAGTGCACAGAGGCCTAATGCTCTATAATCAAGGGGTAGATTGTCAATGACTTCAATGAGCTTTGGATTTGGCCCAGATTAATATGGCCCAGGAAAGAAAAACAGCCTTTCCAGCAAGCAAGTGGAAAAGTTGGGATTTAAATGCTAAATAATAGCATTTACTTAGTTCCCCAAAAGGGACCCTGATGGCATTCTGAGGCAGTAGGTTGAAGAAAAGGGTTCCAATAGATCTCAGAAAAAAGTGACAAGGAAGAGGAGAAAGGTGGTAGACAAAACATCCATCTGTAGAGTGAAAGAGGATAGAGGAGGAGCTTATCTCTTGTCTTATCGGTTTAGCCTTCTTCCCCTTCCCATCCCCCTCTTTGGACTATTTATTTCAGTAAGTTTTGTTCCAGACTTCACTGTAGAGGTTCTGTATCTGCCACAGCTCTTATGCCTACCTGTCTGTTGGCAATTGGCTGGACACACAGCTTATGGCAATACTGAGTCTCTATGAGAAGTGAGATAACAGGGAATACAGGGAACTCACAGCATTTTTCAAACATTAGTGAATTAAGGCTTGCAATACCATTGTTAAAAAGGCAGGATTTACTAGATCTCTCTTCTGGGAGAAAGGGAATGACTAAAGCCAGCTTTATCTAAAGTGTTAATATTTTTTTAATTATTTGTACATGTAGTATATAGTTATAGAATTATAGATGCGCTGAATTTCATGCATCTGCCTGCAGACCATTGTACAAACAACATGAAACTATGGCATGTACAATTCAAATCGTCTTCTGAAACCACTTGTAATGCATACCCTTGGAAGGATCAGTAAGTCAGAAACAGAGTCAAGAATGTGAATACTTCAGCCTACTTCCACAAAAAAGGTGACAATGAGTGAAACTAAGCCCAGTGCGGTAAAATCGGTATTGATATCAGGCAAGTAAGTTGGAAGGCATCGAGTGAAATTAGGAAGGTCTCAAAACACCATTGCTTTAGTCTAGTCTCACTTTGGATACTTAGGAAACCAGACATATAATCTCTATCTCAGCAGGAGAACTAAATGCTTACAGTTTTTCCATTCTGTTACTGTCTGGCTTTTTTTTTTTTCCCAATGACACTATAACTATTTTAGGGTACTTCACACTGTGACAAGGCCTGTGTTATGTAAATGAAATGAAGACACTCAAGACTGAATTCATAGATGATTGTGAGCCAGGACAATTTTGGAAAATGGTGAGGTAAGTTTTAGAAGCACCTAATACGTGGTTTGCAATCTTGACACAAGCATAGACTTATTTCCTTGTTTATCTGTCTAAATGGACACCTGCTGGACAGTTCAGTTTATTTCCTAACACCTGCCTTTCCCCAAGAAAGTTTGTTCACTCAGGTGAAAACACCTCTCCTGTAAAAGGACAGATCTGAAGTTACATGTTAGGGATAAAGTGTACACTGCAGGCAAGCAACTTCCTATGTGGAGACATAGTTATTGATGATATTTTTAAGAATGGTATCCTGACAGCCAACATAGTATACACTGGATATTGCATAAGAAACAACCCAGTATGCACAAGACCTTTGCATAGAAGACCAGTACCTGCAGCAAACCTTTAGAGGCCAATCTGTTTCAAAGAAATGGGAAGTGTAATGGAAGGGAACAGAAGGTAAGAATATCCTTTTCACAGTGAGGGAAAGGTCCACCTGCCTGAGGCCATGGCTAGTATAAATCTCATGGGGAAGGAATGGCAGCCTATGTGGACATCTTATAGAGCTGGGAAGGAAGCCAGTGCTTAGGGTATGAGGTAAAACAAAAGCCCTTAGGCTAAACTGCAGAAGCTCAGATTTCTGTAGGCCACAAGCATCTCATGTGTCATTGGCCATGTCCTTGCACAGGGTGGTGTCAGACAAGTGTCACAGTGGAGTTCTGAGACCTCTTGTCTGGTTTGGCCAGGCTGAGTGGGGCAGAATAAATCGGGACAGGCAGGATGGAACACCCAAAGATAGGTTTTAATAATCATAGGGACTTCATGGTCCAAGGGGCTGCATGCAAAGGGCAGGAGATGTGGTTAATCTAGCAGTATATAGGGTTACCTGGGGACAGGTATTGTGACCACAGGACAAGGGTTTTGATCTTATAAGTCTAAGGTCCTGAACCAATGGAGAAGTAGAACTAGAAACAAGTCCTATTTTGGGATAACTCCATTAGCATCCCCCTAGCATTCTGCCTCCCAGGCCTCAGGTTTATTTCCTCTGTGTCAGGAACCTGATCCAAGGTATGATCTATCCCAGCTGATCCAGTTCCCACCTCCAAGGTGCTCTCTGTCAATTATTAATTTGTTTTAACTATACATGTAAAACTTCTGTGCTCCTGCAACAATGAATGAATCTCAGTATTTCAAATGAGACTGCTCTGCTTTATGTCTTATTATGTATTTAGGGAAGATGGTGAGAATCATCTCTTTTTAATCCTTACTTTCCCATTTGAGCAAGAAGCTAATTTTTCTCCTGCCATTTAAAATATTTCTTTAGATTTTTAAAGTTTCCCAAGCTCGCAGTGGTGTTGTGATATCTAATAATTCTACTTATGATGAAAGGCCACAGTTGTGCCCAGAAGTAATTGTCTACCTGCTCTAAGGGATGAAAAGCCTTCCAAATCTCAGATTTGCTCTTCTCAAGGAGTTAAGATAATTAAAGTTAGAACACTAACTCTGTTGCTGGAATTTGCAGTTTACTTAGGAACATGTGCCATAACTAGGAAGCAGAAAACACTTCAGTGAAACAATGCACCAAAGAGACCTGCACTGTTAAGCAAGATCAGTGTCATACATGTGATTCTGAATGCAAATAAAGAGCGACACAATCATAAGCTAATTGGAAAAGTCAGAATTAATAAATGAATTTTCTACAAGTAACAAATGAATACATTGCATAATTGATTTTAGTACATTTTAATCTTATTGTGTGCATATTTGATTTTTGCATATTGGCCTGGAGACTAATCCTCTGTATCAACCTATTAAATTTCAGCTTTTAAAGTTCAGATGCTTATTGCATACACTGAGCATATAACTCCTGAGTATTTTTAATCCTTGCACAAGTAAAGGAAATTACCTGATTTTGTTCACATTTACCAAAAATAAAATAAATTAAAAATATTTGCCTTTAGGTGTAGAAAATCTGAGTATAAAAGCAGAACTTTCCATCTAGGTGTATATATACATATATGAAAATAAAGAATTTTAACAAGAATGTTAATATACTGCTACAAACCAATTGTGAAATTGAAATATAAACCTCTGTATCAGCATGATGGAATACCTTCGACCCATTTGCTTTTAGCCAGCTTTATGGTTGGCAAACAACTAACAACCCTCAAGTCTCTGCCCAGAAATACTGAAGATCTTCCAGTGATATTTGCCTTATTTGTCCAGTCATAACTTTTGAATCTTCACAAGAAGCAAGGAAATCATCATTAAGGAGAGGAGTTTGGTAACATATCTGAGAAGTGTATCACCAGGAACCATGTTAAAGCATTCTTTTGACAGTGTCTGCCAACTTGGTTCTCAGACTACTGGTGTTGCTGCTTATGCAGGTTTATTTTCCACATTGCTTTCCCTTTTCATGTTTTGCTGACTGTGAGAGTCAGCTGTGGTGGTGGGTAGGCCTCTGTGCTGTCTCTTGCAAATGTTTTTTGGTCCAGTTCAGAGGCTCCATTAACCTAGCCAGGATAATTTGAAATTCATTTAATAGGCTGATACATTTTATCTTGCTCCTCATTTTTTCCTGCTGCTGTCAGCTGTAGCTTCAAAACATACCTTTCATATGTGCTGGCTTATATAAAAGAGTACAGAGGCAGAATAGTAACCCACAATTTCTATATCCTTTCCAAACTTAACACTTTACCTAAAAGTAGTCTTGCTTTTCAATCTTTTTCAATCTTCTTACAACCTGTTTGTTTCAGATCACTGCTATTCCAAGTGCTCTTGGTTGTAGTGACTTAACACCAGCTGGCAACTAAGTACTATGCAGTCACTCATTGTTGCCCAACTCTGTGAGATGTGGAGGAGCTGGACTAAAAAACACTCAAACCTGTGGGCTAAGAGCAGTTTAATAATTTAAATAAAGTAAAATATAATAATAAAAATAAGTATGATAAAAAAAGGCAACAAAAAGAGAGAAATAAAACCCAAGAAAGATGATGCAAAATGCAACTCCTCACCACTTACTGACCAGTGCCCAGTCTGTTCCTCAGCAGCAGTCAGTCTCTCACAGCCAGCTGCCTCCTGTTAACATTCTGGACATGACATTTTCTGGTATGGAATACCCCTTTGGCCAGTTTGGGTCACCTGTAGAGGCAGTGTTCCTTCTCAGCTTCTTGGGCACCTGCTTTGGGCAGTGCATGGGAAACTGAAAAGTCCTTGAACAGTCAACAACAAAATCTGCAAAATATAGGAATATACTACTTACTTGAAAGAAAATGAGCTCTATCCCAGCTGAAACCAGGACATGGGTAGAGACTGCATGAAGGTATAACTGGAAATGCTGCTTTTTAACAGTGGAGAAGAACATATCTTTTTCTGTAGCTCTGTGCTTTGGATCTTCTGGAGAACAGTGTGAAGCAATTAAAGTACCACTTTTGATTTGTCTGAACAATGGGTTTATTATCTTTTAGTGATTCAGTGGAAGGTTTACAAAGGATTGGATAGGAACCTGCAGAAAATAGATGTCTCACAGTCCACTTCTAAAAAAAAGATAAATAAAGAAATTTCATCATGAAATGGATCCTCATTATACTGAAGTGCATCACAGAAATACTGACACTTTCAGATATCAGAATATTGTTAAGAACACCAAGCATTACACAAAATATCTAAGACTTTATAGGGGTTATATTGAAATTAGGTACTGTTCATAAACAGATGTGTTGTGAATATTTCCATGTTCACATTTAACAGTCACTACAGACACCTGCACAATTTATTTGGGTTAGAGGAACGCAATGCCTATATGAAGTCAAAGCTTTAGTGGTTAGTCAAAAATTTATTCTTATTCTAAGTGTGATGGTATTAGCACACACAATCTGAATTATCCCATTTTTATGGTCATTAATGTAGTAATACAGGTAAAACTAATGAACAAAACCTCACCAATAATTGCCTCTCTGGTGTTCTGTTGTTATTCCCTTGCTCCTTAAGAAAAAGAAAATAAATTTTCATGATGAGCAGTCAGTATTTAAAGCTCTTCACCAGGAGAACTAGGTTAATTGCTGGGGGTTCTTCCTCCTCTTTGCTAGAATGGGAATGATGTTAATGGTGATGATTTCTTTGTACTGACTCTGGGGTCTGTTTATTTTTATATGTATTCCAATATGCCATACTCCTTATTCTACAACTCCACATTACATCCATATTATTAATAATGATTAATCATTAACATCATCATTATAATAACAACTATAATAACAATAATAATAATTAATAACTCGTTTTTAAAAACCAGTAGTGTTCTAGAAGAAACATATGTATAAAACCCCACAGATCCATCTTCATCTACAGGTTCTAGTAACCAGTTTTTTAGCAATATCTAAAAGTTACAGCATTATCATTGGTGCATTATGAAAATTTCTACAACATGCCACATTAATGCCTTGGTTTGGCAATGTGCCTTCACATATTAACATGATGTTTTCTGAAGAAATATGAAAAATTAATAAATTTAAGACACCAGTATGCTATTCTAGTTTTTAATCAATTAACAGCTTGCTTTCAATAGGACTTAGGCACTTTACAAGAAATTAAAAGGAAAACTGCAACTCTTTGCCCATAAAAGCCATAACTTTAAATAGAGTAGCAAATACACTGAGACTGAATTTTCAGCTGGTAACACTGAATATGTAGCTTGTACTAAGTTCAGATTTTAAAGTATATATCCTCCTCTTGCACCTAAAAATATAGCCCGAGTGCATTAAGAATACTTCAGTCATTTGTCTGAGAATCTAGAGGTTTTGCAGGAGCAGTAACAGTAGCAAACAGCTCTTTTTAAATTGTTATGTATTATTCACACCTTGCCTTAGGAAAGAATAGTGGTTTCTCAAAAAATTAAAATGACAGATTTTTGCCCTAAAGTACTTAAAATCAAAATTTATGGGTCTGACTAGGCTATTTGGTGTCCAAAAATCCAGGACAAATGGCCCCTTCACATGGCTCATCAGTTCTATGGGACATGCTTTCTGGATGCATGGGAGTTTTTGAGCATGAGCTGTACACAGGGCCTCTGCAACAAATCTAGTGCTTTTTCAATGGAAAGTCCAGAACTTTGTCTTGCCATGCTTTAAAACAGAAATCATCTGTTGAAATTTAGTCAGAAGAATAGAAAGAAAGTCTGAAAGAGGCATATTAAAATTTATATGTTGCTGAGTAAATGTACTTAGGTTTGATAAATAAGTGCTCAAGGAGTATTTAATATGCATCACACTAACTGTGTAAATCTTACAGGTTGTGGGATGAACGCATACAGACCAGCCCTGCCCAGAGGGACTTCAGGGTACTGATGGATGAGAGGCTGGACTTGACCCAGCCATGAGCACTCAGCCCAGAAAGCCAAAGGTGGCCTGGGCTGCACCAAAAGCAGCGTGGGCAGCAGGGCAGGGAGGGGATTCTGCCCCTCTGCTCTGCTCTGGTGAGAGAGCCCCCACCTGGAACCCTGCACTCAGCTCTGGGTGCCCAGCACAGGAAGGACATGGAGCTCTTGGAGTGAGGCCAGAGCAGGCCACCAAGTTGATCAGAGTGATAGAGCACATCTCTTATGAGGAAAGGCTGTGAAAATTTGGATTGTTTAGCCTGGAAAAGAGAAGTCTTCAGGGTGACCTAATCACAGCCTGCCAGTACCTGAAGTGAGCCCACAAGAAAGATGGAAAGAGATCTTTGACAAGGACATGTAGTAACAGGACAAAGGGAAAGGTTTTTAGACTGAAAGTAAATTTAGATTAGATATTAGGAAAATAATCTTTACTGCAAGGGCGGGAAGGCACAGGAACAGGTTGTGCAGGGATGCCACATTCCAGAACGTGTTCAAGACCAGGTTGAATGGATCTCTGAGCAACCTGATCTGGCAGAATGTGGTTCTGCCCATGGCAGAGGGCAAAATCCCCTCTAACCCAGGTCACTCTCTGATCCTACAATTTCTCCTAGAAAAGATGAGCAAAAATGTTTGAGACCAATTCTCTTGTTGTTTCTGGTTTCTTTCCAGTTCTGGAGCTTAAATGTGAACAGTTTTAGGTATTGCTCTGAGGGATGCACTTGCTGGTCTAGTTAGCCTGGGTGTGCTCTTGAGTGCATGCAGGAAGCTCCGTGTATGCTCAGATGGTGCAGCCAGATTTCCCATCTTTGGAATAAGTATTTTGCCAAGGGACAGAATTCTCATACCAAATATTTATAAATAAAAAATGTCTGTTAGCCACTAAGACCACCCTGTTTAAAAGGTTTATTTAACTTTGCTTGCTTTTCAATGCACTGGCTTGCGGTCAAGCCCTCTGACTTGCAAATACCTTCATTATAAATTACCATATATTATTCATTCAATGCCTTAGGAAAGAATGGTGTTATATAGACAAATTAAACTGACTTATTTGTGCCTCAAGGTGCTTAAAATTTTTATAAGGTATAAAAGTACAAGAGATTGCATCAAAGGTGGGGACCTTGGTAATGCAAGAGGAAACTACAGAAATTAGTGTTTTATGGGTGGCTAAAAGATTTTCAATAAAAAAGGTCTGGAAAGACCTTTTGAGTCTTCTGTAAATTCTCACACACTGAATAATGGAAATTGATGCTTTTTTACTCTGGTAATTAGCAAATTTTTTACCTTTTTTTGTGTTCATTGCATCAGTAAAATCAACACTCCTTGAAAAAATATAATTGTAAAGATAAATTTGTCTCTTGAATTCCAACATGCTCAAAAATTACCTTAGCTGGTCCCCTCTAACGTGAATAAAAGCCTTGATAAGCAGTGAATAATAGCCTCATCAGTGGGGAAGCAATACTAGGAGGAATTGTGCCCAGGGTTTGGAGTTTAGAGCAGAGCAAAAACTTTCCTCAGCTCCACAGTTCCACAGAATGATTGCTGTCTCAGTGGGCTTCAGAAAGAGAGGCCTTATTCCAGTACTTCTGATTCAAATATGTTGCTGACTTTTCCAACCTGACAGTTTCTCTTAAACTGCTATTGGGTGTTCAAAAAGATATTGATTAATTCCCTTGTTGCTAATGGAACTGCTAAAATGAAGACATTGTTTGATATAACACAGTATTTATGTAAAATTGTTTTTATTATTATAGAAAATGTTTATGTCTTAGGACGAAAGGCTTTTCTTAGCAAGTGGCCAATCATCTCTAGAGCTCTCTGATATTCTCACCTGAAGTTTGTATCTAACTCCAGTCAGTGTCACTAAAATGCTAAGACTAGCTGTCAAAAAACCTGAAACTACAGTCTCTGTGTCAAAATAACCTCCAGGCTTCCATCCTTCATTGCAATGCCAGTTAAGGAGGAAATTCACTAAATGGAACTGTAATTGTTTCCTAGTCTCAATGCAGAGTTATTGAAAAGGTCTGCATAACTAAATACAAGCACTTCAGTATTCCTGCCTCCTACTAGTATCAGATTGGGGCAGCATATATGGATCATTCACTTGAGAAGCCCTTGAACAGTCACAGACATGCAAGATCTTACAGCTGTATTGTTTTAAGTGTGTTCAGTTTTATAAATTCAGAGAGGATATATGCAGGACTTTGTACTCTATATGATACATGTTTCACCCTGTCCTCCACACTGACATGTCCTTAGGTTAGACAATCTGAGCCAGCTCTGAATTTGCTGTGTCCTACCCTACCAGTTTCTAAGTTTTTTGTAACATCAAAGTAGAACCTGTCAAAGCCAGGATAGATGTGACAGGGAGACATTGAATAACAGTAGTGAGTGTCAAGAATAATTTAGGATGGTTGCATGCCTACATGTTGTATGTCATATTGTAGTACTAAGTTATGCATGCAGAGTCAGAATATTGCAATACAGCTACTATAAAATATTATCCAGATGTAATTTTATGTAATGTCACGAAGGCATCAAGTTATGATTATTTTTAAGTATTTTAGTACTTTTCCATTTTAAGCAGGACTTTCTCCAGTGATCTGCAATCTTCAAATTTAGTAAATTTGACCAGTATTTAGACAGATCTTATAAAAGAGATTTGTATATCGCCTCTAGAAAAAGTGAATATTTATTCAGAAGTATATGATGGTTCTTGAACTCTTGTCTTGAACAAACACCAATGTTCACAAGCAGAAATCCTGAAATTTATTATTAATATGGTCCTGATCACCTGTTGCATGTTTTGCCAAAAAAAACAGTAAATCAAAACAATAGGATATTTATAGATGTTTGAATTCTTTTCTCATAGTCCTACAAATAGTGAAATGCTTTGAAAATACTGATTATTCCTAAGGGAAAATGCTTACACCAAATTTAACCATCATTACTGTGTGATTTCCAGTTAAGAAGGAAAACAAAAATTCCCTGGTGTAATGGACATAATGGGAGATGCTTGAACTAGATTTCAGCTGCATACAGATGAAAAAAAAAGATTGATAATTTATGCATGTGATTGAACTGCAAGCTTTATGTGGAAATGTCCTGTTGGACTTCTGAACTCTGGTTGAATTTGCTATAAAAGACATGACCCACAATTTAGCACTTGATTTGGTTTTAGAATTCAGAAAATTTCAGCTTGAGAACTCAAGTAAGAGGAGTATTAAATTCAGGAAGAAAAAGATGCCAGTCTCTGATGAAGAAGGAATGAGAAGCTTCTCTAGGCCTACAGAGACCTACCAGAAAAACTCAAAACTCCAGAGGAATCTGGCTCCTTGAGAAGTTCTCTCCTGGACTCAGAGGAAAGTATACATGAGAAGGAGGTGGATAAAAAAGAGAAATGTTCTTCTTGTCTCTACACCTTTTCTTCCATCTCTGATAATTGCTCCCAGCTATGAGGACACAAAACCAGTCCTACAAAAGCTTTTTCACTTCCTTCCATTACACCAGTAATGGTTGGTATAAAGAAAGGAAATGTTTAATATTAATATGAGAGCTACTAATTGGCTAATAAGAGAAGATATAAATTTCTATATAACCTCTGTGTATTATTGGAAGAGATTATAGTCCAAAAGAGTGATATTAAACAGAAGGTGTGGAAATTTATGAAGAATTTTAAGGAAGATAGATGCACTGAAGAAATAGTTTTTCTAAATGAAATAACCACAGTCAAGGTTAAAAATATGTATCAGGAATGCAGGGATCCACAGCAACAGAGGGAAAGAAAAGAAAAGAAAAGAAAAAAAAAGAAAAGAAAAGAAAAGAAAAGAAAAGAAAGAAAGAAAGAAAGAAAGAAAGAAAGAAAGAAAGAAAGAAACTGTTCAAGAGGAAGAAACAAATGCATATTCTATTATTAAAGTAAATGATAAAATTACTATTAAGGCTACAAAGACATAGGTGTTCAATAAATGAATTTTTGTAACAAAAAAGGTATAATATTGCAGATTTGTTTTCTGGTTCATTCATTGCAAAGGAATATTTTAAAGATGTCTATGCTTCTCAGAATGTCTGAGGACTGACAGTGTTAATATTTACTAAACATAGGAATCCTTGTAAGATTTTCAATATCCAAAATTGTTGATACTGTGTGAATGCAAAATTTAATGTGTCACCATGCACAGAAAATAATGGAAAAGATGAAGTAGGAAGCAAATGAAATAGTTCAAAAGCATTTAAAACTAAGAACATAATTAAGGGTAATCAGCATTGTGGTTAACATAGTTGATCTCATAAAGTAAAATTATTTATGTGATAACATTTTAACTGTGTTTGCAAATGGTGTACATATTTATCCTGATAATGTGTACAAGAATCTGCCTCCTTTTATCTAACTAAAGACCTGACACAATACAAGGTGTCAATAAGATATGGCTTTAAACTACATGGCTAACAGGTCTTCAAAACAGAAATATCAGTGTGAAATATCTCTTTGGCAGTGGTGTGCTACTGTGTTAGTGCTAACTGTAAAGGGACAGTGAGAAGACAAAAAATGGTAAGAGCAGGTCATTCAATGACTGGTAAACTGGGTACATTGATATTCCAGTGAACTCAAAGAATACAGAAGCTTGTTTTAAAATTACGTCTTGAAGGACAATGCAGTTAAGTGAGACTTGGCAAATGGTAATCTTGGAGCAGACTATGATTCCCTGATGTTCAAGGGCACTGCCACAATAAAGATATGGTTCCAAGATGCATAAGCAGCTGGCTAATAGCTCACAAGCACTGAGGAAGCAAAGACTGGATGCTTCTAGACAGCTTTAAAAATTAGCAAGGATTTAGAAAGATGCTAGAATTGATTTGAAAACTGGAAAAGTCTCCATTATAGGAACTTTAGTGCTTTCACCTATCACAAAAAGATGTTACAGTGGGTAACACTCTTCCAAGGGAGAAAATACGACATTCAGAAAGCAGATGTGTAATGAGAGCCAGTAGCTTATAGTGCCAGGCAGATGCTAAGAAGTAAAGCACAGAGCATTAATCACGGGAGGAAACCGCCAAGCAGATTCTCCATCTGCAGATGTAAGCTGGTTTTGGCTGGGACAGGTTCATTTCCTTCAGATAGCTAGTGTGGGGCTGTGTTTTGGATTTGTGCTGGAAACAGCGCTGATAACCCAGCCATGTTTTTGTTACTGCTGAGCAGTGATTACACAGAGCCAAAGCCTTTTCTGCTCCTCACCCCATTCCACCAGCAAGGAGTCTGGGGGTGCACAAGGAGCTGGGAGGAGACACAATCAGGACATCTGACCCCAGCAGACCAAGGAGATATTCCATAACATATGGGTCATGCTCATCATCTAAAATACAGGGAAGAAGAAGGAAGGAGAGAATGTTTGTAGTGATGGTGTTTTTCTCCCCAGCTAATCACTCACTACTCATACAGGTGCCCTTGTCTCCTGGAGATGGCTGGACACCAGCTTGCCCATAGGAAGTGGTGAATTAAGTTCTTGTTTTGCTTTGCTTGTGTATGTGTCTTTTGCTTCCCTATCAAACTGTATTCCAACCCATGAGCTTTCCCACTTTTGCTCATGATTCCCTCCCCGATCCCACTGAGGAGCAGTGAACGAGTGGCTCTGTGGGGCTGCGCTGGGCTCTGTGGTGAAACCATAACAAGATGTCATTCAGTTCACACTGAGCGTACATTTATTAGAAGATACCTTTTAGACAGAAGTTAGATTTCAGTCAAATGCAAATTATTACAATCCATGTAAGAACAAATTCTGTATATCCAATGACTTTTGATACCTTGCAGTTGACTAAATAATCTTATTTTCCTTTTGACTTTAAATTTTATAGCTGAATTTAAAAAAGAAATGTAGAAAATGAAGGATGGTCCAGGACTAGGCATTTGGTCTTTAAGTGCTGTAGCGTCTATGGGGGTGTCTGAAAGAAGATAAAATATAGATAGAAAGTCTTCATACAAGACAGTATTTAGAGTTCTTGCTAGCATTTCAGCTAGCAAGAATTTCAGAGTTTAATTTATGCCTTGTAAAATCAAGCAAATTCTTGATTTCTGACTGCAACAGTTTTGAAAATCACTCAGATTTCTGGAACATCAAATATTTTGAAGTTTATTCTGAAGATGTAAATATTGACTTGGACTGATTTCAAACTAAAACTGATATTTTTCCTTGAGATGATATTTCTATTTGTCATTATTAAACCCATAAAGTATCCAGTCTTTATAGAATTTACTTTCATTTGAACTGTCTGGCTGAAATAAGAAAAAAGTAAAAATAATTTTCAAGGCCTGCTAAACCTTTTTAGAGAAGTCATGCTGTCCAGGCTCTCTGGTTTATGGGAGTATGGGAAAAAAGAGTAGCATGTGTTGAAAAAAATGCTTTGCTAAAAGATTTCTCAGCTTTTTATAGCCTTCAGACAGGATTAAATACAATGCATAAAATATATATAATATTCAAACTTAGAGACCAGTTAACATTTATTTTAGGTGAGCTAGAAAGCTATATTGAAAGAATTTTTCTGGACTTGTATACCTTAAATGGTGCCTTCAGGTGGCCACTGGTGAAATGATAAAGAGTTTATTGCTCTCAAATGGACAGAGGCAACTGTACCCATACAAGAGGAAAAAATGGCACAGAGACACCACCTTCTAAACCACTCCAAATTACAGGGGTGCATGTCAGCTTTAACTGCAGGGAACAAAGGTGGTAACCCGCGCTAATACAGCAGGGAAGAGCAGGTCCCTTAAATTTGCTGGACATGGATTGTACAGTTATTTGGACTCTAAGAGCCAAGATGAGTTTATGCTTATATTGCTCATGTCACTCAGAACAGTTTAGGGGATTGGCACTACATTTAACTCTGTCTGCTTCGTATGAAAGTGACTGTGGCACAAATTTGGGTGCAAAGTCTATAATCATTAAGCAAGAGGATTCAGTGCCTAAATAATTTTTGCAAAACTTCAATTATTGTCGACTGGATGTGCTAGCTACTGGTCAAAATGAGAACTATCATATTTCACTGATTGGGAAAGTAGATATAAGTAGATGCATATGAGTAGAGCATATGATTAGATACTGCTTAAAATAAACTGTGTTTTGAGGAAGCACACTTCCAACCTAAAACATTACCCATCACTCTGTTATATCCCAGTAAAGACTTAGAAACAGATTTATTGAAACTCATTATTATGACACCACTTTAAATGCCATTCTCCAAAGCATTTATTGGTGTGTTTGTCATCTGAAAAACATACTTATGAACATTCATTTTCCTAATGACTTTGCAAAAGTGACCTATGATCTAGAAAGGATTCCTTCACTTATTAATCTTTATCTAGGCACCAATATAACCCTTTAATGAGAAAAATGCATTGGGTTTGGGGTTTTATTCAAAACTGATTTTTACTAAGGTGGCAGCAGTCTCAGCAACAGTATAATGATGTATTGCTGCAAATACATGAGAACAAAAGACAATTAGAAAATAAATGAATAAAATTCTGGTCTACAAAGTATTCATTTACTCTGTCATTTCCTATGTCTTCACTTGCATGGGTACAAATTACTGAAGTCCTGTTGTACTCATAAATAAACCCAGGAAAACATGTTTTTTAATTCTAGCTGCTAAGATGCCTCAAGGTTTTGCATTAGAAGAATCAAGGCAATGCTCTGCTGTATATAGACTGTATACAAAAATATAATTTCTCCTCTTTTCTCTTTTTTTATATAATTTCTTAAGAGAACAGACATCAGATAAAAATTTGTTAAATGGAGGAAAATTTATGCACAGGAAAGCATAGCTACTAATGTAGATTTGTATCTACATACATATAGATATATGTATAATGTATATCTAATATACTGATCTAATATGTCAGATATACATATAATGCATATCTAATGTTGTTGACTAGAGTGGCCACAGCTGTATTTCTCTCACACAAAGTGCCACAACTTTAAAAAAATAGCAGCTAATATTGTTAATGACATTTGATTAATTTATTTTGTTACATCGTCGTCTAGCTCTACTGTTTGAAAATAGGAGAATGATGCTTTCACTTTGTGTCAGTTCTCAGATGGTGAAGTCATGATAATCTGTATGGAGAAGGCTTTTCCTGTAAATGAACGGAAATCTGGCTTCACTTTCCTCCAACTGCAACTTTTCTCTTTCTTTGTTTTCTACAAACCTAAGTGTCTTTCTGCATTCTTTTCATGGTCTCATTGAATCCTTTATCACAATATCAGAAGAATACTGAACACCATCTCTGCTAAGCGTACCAGCGTGGTGGGGCTCTCAGACTGATGAATTTTGACTCTCTCTCAAGGGCCTAATGCCCAGCTGCCTTGGCTGGATGGCAGTGAGGGCTTGGCAGTATGCACAGAGAGCACACAGGGCATTCTGCAGCTCAGTGGTGACCTACTGAATGGGCTGGCAGTGTAGGAGCAGTGATGCTCCTATGTCACCCTGAAATTACAGCCTTCTGGTGAGTATTTCCATAGTTGTAGTTCAGTTTCTCACGAGTGTTCCATAAACACAAGTTGTTTACCACAATCCTTCTAAGAGGTGCCATTTGATGGACTTTTGGTTTGACCAGTGTGATTGGAAAGGTGGTAACCTTACTCTCCAATCCCTGGTTCATTGTCCAGAATCTATAAATATGGAGGTCAAAGAATAAACGCCCTTCTTTCCTGTTCTGACACTGCATGGTGTTGGGGTGGTTCATTCTGTGTCCTCTAGTGACACTCCCAGGATGTTGACTTTGAAAAAGGGCAAACATGGGCAGAAGTTGACTGAGGAAGGACCTCATTGCAATTCTTGCATGACTCCCCAGCCCTAACGCACTGCTACTTTGTTGCCACTTTAAATAAGTCTGACAGATTCTCTTTTTTATAAAGGCAAATGTTTCTTAACATAAAATAATTATTTTTCTAAAAATAAGGCCAGAAAAGCCAAGGGAAAATAAGAATAATTAGGCAAAACAGGCTAAAGCCTAAGCATATCTATGCTTAGCTAAGATTTGTGATAGCAGGATTTGAGAGAGAGTTTTAAATTATGTTAATAAATATACTTTGAATGTACAAAAAGCTTTTGGAATGGCTTTCTAAATTAAGTCAAAGAATGTCTTTCCATTGACTCTTTTTGGTTTTTGATCTGGCTGTAAAGACTTGTCACTCCATTTTCAATTAAACAGCCTGAACTCTCTGACTCAGCAGTCTCTCTGTGGGCAAGATGAGTATAAAAACTGCTGGGAAAAAATGATCATTTTAAATCATACAG
>VWYI01036643.1:16250-47551 GCA_013399455.1 Anthoscopus minutus | reverse complement strand
TATAATAAATATTTTTAAAATATTTATTTAAATATTTTAACTATAACTCCAGCACAAACATATCCATAATTCCATGTTCTGAAGTCCTTTTAAATCGACTTTTTCTCTTGAAAATACTCCCAAACCATGGATGTGAAACAGAAAAAATCGCAGTTCTTTTAGGATAAATTCTCTGGATTTAAATATTTAGGATTTCATTAAAAATCGCTGCTCAGAGGAGGAAATCACCTGGGATAGATGATGGGAATGAGGGGCAATTAGCTGGCAATTAGCTGTGAATTACCTGATTGGCTTGTCCAAGGGTGATCCTGCAGGAATTCCCAGCTCCTGGATGCTGGGTGGGATTTGGGAAGCTCATCCTGGCAGTGAGGAGCTGCTCAAGCACCGACCTGGAAATGGATTTGGGGTTCAAATCCACCCCAAAATCCCACATGGAATCGGCCCCGGCCCCTCCCACCTTGTGCTGCTCAGGGGGGTGGGAACAACAACGGGAAAAGGGAGCCTGGAAAAGCTGGGATGGGGCCAAAACCCCCTGCAGGTGGCACCTGGGGACACCTGGGCTGGACTTGCTCATCCCAAAGGACTTTCCGACCCTTTCCATGGCTCCCTCAACATCCCAGGATTCCTAACTGGGCTGGAAAAAAAAGGATTAAAAAAGGGACAAAAACTGGATAAAAAAAGGATTGAATATAGATAAAATCTGGATAAAAATTGAATAAAATTATGGATAAAAGTCGACTAAAATGATGGATATGCTTTGGATAAAAATTGAATAAAATGATGGATAAAATGATGGATACAATCTGGATAAAGACTGAATAAAATAATGGATAAAATGATGGATAAAATTTGGATAAAAATCAAATAAAATGATGGATAAAAATCGAATAAAATGATGGATAAAATGGCAGCCTGGGATAGTGGGAGGTGGCCCTGCCCATGGGATTGATGATATTTTCCAACCTAAACCATTCCAGGATTCCCTGTGCTGGTTTGGGTGGGATTTTGGGAATAAATCCTTCCCTGGGGCTGGGATGGAATTCCCAGAGGATCCCTTGGAGTGTCCCAGGCCAGCTTGGGGCACCCTGGGATAGGGAAAAGTGTCCCTGGAACACAGAGGGTGGCCCTGGGATTCTGGAATTCCAGGCCCTGACCCCCCAGCACAGTGGGGAATTTAGGGAATCTCCATGATTCCATCAGGAAAACATTCCAGAGGGTAAAATTCCTGACTCAGAGGTGGGGAAGGAGCAGCTGAGTCACATCCCAATTGAATTCTCCCCATTCCAGCAGCTCCAGTTCATTCCCAAGGGAAAAGCTTCCCTCATTCCAAGCCTGGATGCAGGGAATAAAAGAACTGGAAGGGAATTCCTGGACCAGAAGGTGCCACAAGGGCAAACCCTAAAAGAATGGAATTTTTCACAGGAAATGCCCAAAATAAACCAGCTTCACCTCAGCAATCAGTCCTCAAATCCACTTAAATCCTTCCCTAAAAAGGGCTGGAGAACTTGGGAAAACCAGGAATTATTGTCAATTAAATAGTGGGGAAAAAAGCAACTTGAACTGGCTCAAAGTTTTGTCCTTGAGACAAAATTTGTGTCTCCCCAGCCCTGAAATTGAGATTAAAATCTCCATTTTTTCAAGAATCTGGCTGCAAATAGACCAGATTTGTTATTTATAAGCCAGATTTTTATTTATAACCAAATACAAAAAATAAAGGGATTTTTGGGGAAAATTTAGTTTAAAGCAGGAGAATTCCTCAAACTGACTCCTGGATTTGTCTGGGAGCTTTAATTTTGGGGATGTTTTCACTGAAATTGTTAATCCGTGTGGCAATTTAATTTTGGTTTTAATGATACATTTTAATTTTTTTAATTTGAATGATAAAGAAAATAATGACATTTGAAAATGCAAAGCCTTGGCATTTTCAAAGTAAAATCGAAATTGTTTTTCAGGGACTTTTCCCGGATAAATGGATTTATTCCCACAGCAATTATCAGGAATTTCAGGCACATGACGAGTTTAAAATGAGTATTTTGAAAATAATCACATTCCTGCCTCAGGAATGCAGCTGCAGACAAAACAGCCTGGAATCTCCAAACAGCACAAAAATCGGAATTTTAGCACCAATTCTGAGCTCTGGGAATGTCAATCCCTGTCCCGGGTGTTAAAAAGGATTTTTAAGGATTTTGGGAGAGAGCTCTGAGGGGTTTTACAGCATTTCTGTGGAATAAAATGAAAATTCCATGGAATAAAATCATTCCCAAAAAACCCAGCATCTCTAAATCTTTGGGAAGGGCTGATTCGATTACATCAAATATCCTAATTTCTAAATAATAATTCTAATTATAACAATCCCTTCCCAGTTAATACTTCCCTAAACTTTAACAGACTTCTGATGGAAAAAAAAACCCAGAACACTGAACACAAACACCCTCAACATGAGCTGGATTTACCGACCTTGACTTTCTCTGCCTGGCAGGAATATCCTGGGATGATTATCCCGGGATTTCGCTGTGGGATAATTCCTGGGGAAGGCTCTACCACGTCCTGAGGATGCTGCGGGTTTTTCTAAAATCGCTTTTTTTAAACCTCGCCCGAGGGAGGGAGGGGCCGAAAGTGGCCGATAACGGCTGGGCTGGGGTGAAAAATCAACTTTAAAAAGGAGAAAAAATTTGGATTTCCTCTCCCTCCCTTTCCTGGAAAAGGATTCGGCTGCCCCAGGGCTGAGGGAGATGAGTTTTAACCTTTTCAGCGCCGACTCACCATTCCAAACCTCTGCCTCCTACCGAGAAATGCGTTTTCCGGCAGTTTATGTTTCACTAGTATTCCTATTTCACTAGAAATTCATCTTGGAGTTAATTAATGTTTTGTTCACGAGTTTTAAAACATTTCCAGGCAGAAAACACCATAAAATTTAGGGATATAACCCCCCTGAAAAGTTCCCACATAATGGAAATTCCTTAAAAAACAAAAAACAAAAACAAAAACAAAAAAAGGGGGGGAATTTTGTACTCGGCCAGCCCAGAAATTTGGGATATTTCCAATCCTAAGACTCAACTTGGAATGGATCTCCGGGGGGATTTGAGGCGCTGAAAATGTCCCTGGAGCAGAGGAAAATCTCGAGAGGAAATCGTGAATCACCCCCGAGTCATGAGCTGAGCAAATTTTCCACTCCAAAATTTCAGCCCCACCACGGGAAGTGAAATTTGCCTCTTTTATGACTAAAAATTGCCGCTTCTATGACTAAAATTTGTCTTTTTTTATGACTAAAAATTCCTATTGGAGCCACCAAAAACCCCACGGAACCGCGGCTGGTTTTGAAACTAAAAAACCTAAAGTGGCTGAAAAGTCAAGTTAAAACTTACTCAAGTTCAGTTTGGGGTTTTTTTAAAGTCCAAATTTAAGGGGAAAATAATTTAGTTTTTAAATTCCGTTTAAAGTAGAAACAAAACAAGGATTGGGTTCAGGTGAGAGCAATTTTTCCAGCTTTCAAAGAGTAAAATATTGAAAACAAAGTTGGGTTTCTAGGTCATTTTAGGTGAAACAGCCCTGAAGGGGTTTGAACAGGCACTGATGCGATCATGAAGCCACTGATAATTAAGTTTGTCCTCATCAGAGGAGTTTCATGCCTCAAAATCAGACCTTTTAATTAAATAAAATACTTCTAAAATTCGGATTTGTACCTGAGATGAGTTTTGTGGCTGGCACGATGCATCTGCCAGGAATTTTGGGTTCTTCCCCCAAAGATCTGCCCGAAAATGTCACCCAAACCTTGGGTAAATAAAAGATAACAAATCAAAAATGTTGGGCAACTGCTCCCTTGGTTGTGAAATGTTGTGAAATCGGGAGGAAAAGAAAAAGTGATCAATGAAAGTCACACAAAGCCAATTGCTCTGCAAATCTCCCTAAATCCCTCCAGGAATTCGGGATAACGAAACACTTCCACCACCCTGAATGTCCTGATTTGGATTTATCTCCGTTTTAAGAGGAAAAAAAGGGGGTTTTTCTCGGGGTTTTTCCCCAATAGTTGGTACTTCTTTAAGCAAACAAAACTCGTGTTTTGTGGGATCGGTGTTTATGAAGGTGAAATCCTGGACTCATGGAATTACGGAGCGGTTCGGCTTGGAAAAGGCCTTCAAAGAGATCCCACTCCATGGGCAGCGACGATTTCCACAATCCCAGGCTGGCCTGGGACACTGCCAGGGATGGAGCAGCCACGGATTCTCTGGGAATTCCATCCCAGCCCCTCTCCATCCTCCCAGGGAAGGATTTATTCCCAAAATCCCACCTATCCCTGCCCCGCGTCAGTGTGAAGCCATTCCCCCTTCTCCTGTCCCTTCGAGCCTTTGGAAATTATTCCCCATCCATCTTTCTCGTCAGCTCCCTCCAGGCCACATTTAAATCACCCCGAAGCTCCCCTTCTCCAGAAGGGACAATCCCAATTGTCCCAGAGTTTCCGGGGAAGAGATAAAAGTTCATTGCCGCTCCCACCGCCCCTCCCGCCAGCGCCGCCTCCTCACCGCCCCCTCAGCCCCACGCCCCCCGNCTCCTCCCCGCCCCCGCAGCCCCACGCCCCCCGGAACCCCCGCGTTCCTCTCAGCTCCGTGCTCACCCTACAGCCGCTCCATGGGCTCCGGGCCGGGGGTCGGGGAGGGGAAAGGAGCCCCTACACCCCCTGAGGGCTCCGCGCCTCCATTTTAGCGGGGTCCGGGCCTCCGCTTCCCCTCACGGCCAACATGGCGGCGGGCCACAGAGCGGGAGCGGGACGCGCTGCTAGAAGGGACGCGGTGCTGCCGCGGGTGTCTGCGCCCCCTAGCGGCTTGGAGGACCCCGGCGATCGTCCTCCCAGCCCTGGGGAAACCGGAATTTCAACTTGAATTTTGTAATTATTATTATTATTATTATGAATCATTATTATTAGTATTATAAATAATAAGTATGTAAAATAGTGATTAATAATAAATAATAAGTGTGTAATAAATATTTTGTCGACTGTAATGTTTTATGCGGTATAAGAAATGTAAATAAATAAGAATGAATAGTAATAATTAGTGATAAATATGGATGAAAAGAATAAGAAACGCCAGGAAGAAGAAAATATTATCTCAAATCAGGATGTTCTTTGATGCAAGGTCTTTGTATGTTTTCAAGTCTAATCAGCAAGAAAGGAGAGATCAGTGGAGCAGGCAGCAGGAACATCCCTGCCTCAAGGACATCCTGGAATTATCGAACCTTAAAGATAGAATAAATCAAAATGTCGATGTGCGTCTGTGTAGACATCGCTGACTTGGCAAAATATTCAAGGTCCCTGTGTCCTGGAGCTGAGCTATCTTTATTTTAATACCCACCTGGATATTAGGATATTCTCCTGGACAACATAATATCCACTGGGGTATCCACATGGATATCAGAATATCCAGCTATATTCATTATAACACCACACTTGTCACCTGCTCCAGGTCACCCTGTCTTGTGGCGGGGGTGGACTCAATTATTTCCAGAGCTCCCTTCCAGGCTAGGATCCGCATGTTTGGAAAATTCCGAACTAATCCCGGCACAGGTGCAGCGCTTGGGAAGCGACCAATGCGGGACCGCCGGGCGCCAACAGCGCAGCCCGGAGCGATGCGCGGCTTTTGTGGTCGACAGCTCCGCTCGGACAGAAATAATGAGAATATTTTGCCTAATTATGTGTTTGACTCGGGAGGAGAGAGCGGCACAGCGGGAGCGGATCCGAATTCCTGGAAAAAACCGGGAGCGGCCGCCCCGTCGTACGCTGATAAGAGCATTGAGGGCTGCCTATTCGCAGAGCCCGGATAGCTCAGTCGGTAGAGCATCAGACTTTTAATCTGAGGGTCCAGGGTTCAAGTCCCTGTTCGGGCGGCCATCCTTTTCCAACAGAGTACTTCTCTTTTTTTTTATTTCCTGCCAGGATTCCCCACGGGAGCAGCCGGGACCTTCCGGCGGGCAGCGCCCACGGTGCCGCGGGTGTGGAAAAGCGATTTTGGGGAAAAAAAAAATAACCTGGAAGTGAAAAAAATGAAGAAAAGGTAGAGTCGCCCGAACAGGGACTTGAACCCTGGACCCTCAGATTAAAAGTCTGATGCTCTACCGACTGAGCTATCCGGGCTCTGCTGGTTACTTAGCGCTGCCGAGATATCACCGTGTACAGTGCTGGGCGGCCACTGGCCTTCATTGTTTGTGCCCCCGTTTGCACCCAATTCTGCATCCAATTCTGCACCCAAATCTGCGCTCAATTCTGCACCCAAATCTGCGCTCAATTCTGCACCCAAATCTGCACTCAATTCTGCGCTCAATTCTGCCCCCAAATCTGCATCCGATTCTGAACCCAATTCTGCACCCAGAATCCCACGAAACCTGCACCCTCCCGCCTCCCGGGGAATCTTGAGGAAGGCCGGGACACTACTCCGGGATTGGCAATACCGGGATAATCTCTGCCACTGCTGAACCCAAACCACAGCTGTGACCCGCGGGCTCCCGGCGTGGCTTTCCAGAGGCGTTGGTATTCCCGGTGGGACCATGATTCCCGTCTGCCAGGGAAAACCCATCCCGGCCACCTCCGCCGCGGCTCGGGCACATCTGCTGCCCTCTTGGGGTGTCCCCCTGTCCCCCGAGCCCTGCTGCGCTGGCAGAGGGTCCCCAGCCAGACAGGGTGCTCTGGGAACCAACAGCGGCACCCCGGTCCCAGTGGGGGCTGTGGGGCACAGCAGGGGCGTCCCCGAGATCGGGGACAAGGGCAGGGCCATCCCGCGGGGGCGATGCGGGATGGGGAAGTGTGGGGGGGATGTCCCCGGGATTCCACGGGGAGAGCTGGGGGCACCCCGGGAACACTCGCGGGGACCCGGGTGGGATGCGGGGATCGGGAAGGAGGATGCGGGAATGCGGGGGCAGCGTCCCGGGGGTCCCGTGGGGCAGCCGGAGTGTGCCGGGGACACCGGGGGACACTGGGGGACACCAGCCCGGGCTGTGTGCAGTGCGGGGACATCCAGGGGGACACCGGGGGACACCAGCCCGGGCTGTGTGCAGTGCGGGGACATCCAGGGGGACACCGGGGGACACCAGCCCGGGCTGTGTGCAGTGCGGGGACATCCAGGGGGACACCGGGGGACACCAGCCCGGGCTGTGTGCAGTGCGGGGCGCGGCCGGGGGACACCGGGGGGCTGCTCTCGCCATTGTCCGCCGCCCCCGCCGCGGTGCTCCCGCCTCCCTCCGGCTCCTCCCGCCTCCCTCCGGCTCCTCCCGCATCCTCCCGACTTCTCCCGGCTCCTCCCGCATCCTCGGGCTCCTCCCGCCTCCCTCCGGCTCCTCCCGCATCCCCGGCTCCGCCACCGCCGCTCGGAGCAGGTAGGGCCGCGGAGGGCGCGGGGGGCTCTGCTCGGCTCGTGCCGCTAGAAAATGAGATTTTCCATTGAAATGTAGGTTTGTGCGTCCGCAATTTCCCCTCCCGGGGAGAGATGCGGGCCCCGCTCGCGCTCCCGGCTCTTCCCGAAAGCTGCGGCTCCGTCCTGGGGCTGCTCCGGAGCGCCGGGAGCCCCTGAAGCGGGGGGGAACGCGGGGCTGCCCCTTCCGAGGGCACGCGGAGGGCTCGGGGGTCTCGGAACGCCCCCTTGGGCAGTGGGAATTTGGGGGGTTTGGAACAATGAAGTGGTGCCCGAGGAGATGGGCAAAGGGCACAGGGGGACAGGGACAGGGACAGAAATAGGGAAGGGATGGGGACAGAGATCGCAGAATCCTGGAATGGTTTTGGTTTTGGATTTTAGTTTTGGACCCTCTGCTTCCCATCCCCCCTGGCCTGGGCAGAGATGCCACCCTTTGGATCAGGGACAGGGACAGGGACAGGGACAGGGACAGGGACAGGGACAGACCAGCCATGGTGAGGCCGAGCAGGGTTGGCTCAGTCCCAGCCCTAGAACCCCACGGTTTTAGGGGCAGGGGGCTCTTGTGAGGGTGCTGGCGGGATCTTGGATCCCTGTGCTCCTGCAGATCCCAAACCTGCGGGAATGCTCCCAGATTACAAATTCCAGAGGTTTGGGAGCTGCTCCCCCTGGGCGAGGGAGCCCCGTGGATTCCCTGCTCGTGTGCGAGGCCGAGCTCGGCTGGGGCTGTTCCCGGGACCTGGGCCCTGCTCGTGAGCACCAGCGTGACCAGGAAAATCAATCCTTCCTTCGGGAGCAGTGGGATAACGGAGCTGAGGGCTGAGGGGACCTGCCCAGAGCCCGGTATTCCCAGGAAAATCAATCATTCCTTCCTGGAGCAGGAGGGATTAGGATAACACGGAGCTGTGGGGTGAGGGAAGCTGCCTATCCCGGATTTCCAGGGATAACCACCCCGGCCAGGCACCTGCCGCACCGAAATTCCAGAGGGAGGCTGTGAGGGGATCCAGAGGATCGGCCCTTCCAGCCCCTTCCCTTCCTTGCCTGCTGCAGTGGGAGCAGGTGCTCCGTGTGGGAGCGTTGCTGGGATGCACAGGGATTCTCTGGGATGCACAGGGATTCTCTGGGATTCTCCGGGATGCACTGGGATTCTCCGGGATTCTCCGGGATGCACGGGGCTGCGCCGGGATGTGACGGCCGGAGCACAGGGATACCCCGGGGTGGGAAGGGCTGTGCGAGGCCAGGGGCTGCAAGGGCCTGGGGATCCCTCCAGGGGCAGCAGCATTCCCAGCCCCATCCCGGCTTTCTGTGCCCGGCCTGCGGCGTGTCCTCGGCATGGGAATCCTGCGGGATGAGCAGCCCCGGGAGCTGCTTCCCACTGCAGACTGGGATGGGTCTGCTAAGGATTATGGGGCCCTATAAGGGTTCGGGATGATCCCGCTCGTTCCTGCATCCCCGGGATGACAATCCCAGTTCATCCTGCATCCCTGGGACGATCCCTGTCCTCCCTGCATCCCTTTTTTGCTTCCAGAGGTTTGGATTTGCTGGATTTGGGGTTGATGGATGCGTTTGTGGCTCCAGAAACGAAACCCTCTGGGTGTTCTTTATTTTTTTCCATGATTTTTGAGACCGGGTTCCCTTTTGGGATTTGCAATTCGAAACTGGGATGGGAATTCTAGGTTTCCCCTGCATCCCAGGATGATCCATGTGCTCCCCACATCCCGGCACTTTGCCTGCGGGAGCATCTGGCTCCGGGAGAGGCGCCCCATGGCAACAGGGAAGGGGTTGGAGCGTTTTCCATGGATACAGCAGCGGGATCCGTCCCCCGGGGCCGCCCTGGAGCGCCGGGATGAGGGATGGGCAGCGCGGGTGATCCTAAATCGATCCCAAATCCGGCTGCCGCTTCCCGGGATGCTTCCCGAGCCGTGCTCCGCATGGGTCGGCTCTTGGGGCTGGCTTTGGGTGCTTTAGGGTGATTGGGGAGGTTTTGGGGCATTTTTTCCGCTTTTCCGGCGTTTTGTGGCTGTTTTTGGGGTGGTTTTGAGGTGTTTTATGGGGTGCATTTTGGGGGAGATTTTGGGGGGTTTTTTTGTGGTTTTGGAATGATCTTTCTTGTGGTTTTGGGGTGTTTTCGCTGTGTTTTGTGGGAGGTTTTGGGGTGTTTTTTGTCGTGTTTTTGGGGTGTTTTTAGGGCTCCAGCCCTTCCTGCCCCTGTGCTGCTGGGTGGGTGGTGGGGAGGAAGCCGAGCTTTGCATAGGGGACACAGCTGGTGGCATCAGGGACAGCACAGCGCCACCACCAGCGTCCCCGGGGCCCGGAACCCCGGGGTGAGAGATTCCGAATGTCCGGGTGTGGGAGTGACACGGGGACAGGGACAGGAGGTGGCTCCGGGCCCGGGGTGGGGACACTGGCTGGGGACACTGTGGGGACACTGCAGGGTCCCATGGGCGTCACAGCTCTCTTGAAGAGGGAGGATCTGTCACCCCCCCACCCCCGTCCCAGCCTGATCCCTTTGTCCCCTCCATTGTCCCCAAGTGCCCCATCACAGACCCACCCTTGTCTCCTTGTCCCCTCCGCAGTCCCCAGCACAGCCTCGGCACCTCCAGGTTCTCCCTCTTTTTCTGGCTGCTCCCACTTGGGGGTTTGGGATTCTCTCATCCCAAACCTTTCCAGGGCCGGATTTCCTCCCAAGGGTGGAAATCTGTGGAAAACGATGGAAAAGCCTCTGGCACCGTCCAGCTGCACATCCTGCCTCCTCCGGAGAGCTGGGACGGGGCTGGGCTGGGCTGTCCATAGGAGAAAAATCAGCTGGGAGAGCAGGAAAATCCTCCTAAACAGGTCGGAAGCGAGGCTGGATCACTGGGATGAATCCAGGCCTTTCCTACTGCTCGCCCAAAAAATCCTACCAGCAGCCTATCTAAATCTCCACTTTTCCAGTGGAAACCCATTCCCTGTGTCCCTCTCCAAAATACCTCTCCAGCTCTCTGGGAGCCCCCTCCATCCACCAACATCCCCCTCCCACCCCCTCATCCCTCCCTCTCCTCATTCCCATCCATGGGTGCCCATCCATGGATCCCTCCCTCTCCCCATTCCCATCCATGGATCCCTCCTTCTCCTCATTCCCATCCATGGATCCCTCCCTCTCCCCATTCCCATCCATGGATCCCTCCCTCTCCCCATTCCCATCCATGGATCCCTCCTTCTCCTCATTCCCATCCATGGATCCCTCCCTCTCCCCATTCCCATCCATGGATCCCTCCTTCTCCTCATTCCCATCCATGGATCCCTCCCTCTCCCCGTTCCCATCCATGGGTGCCCATCGGCTGAGCGCGGCCGTTCCCGGTTGCAGGAGGCCGGAGCAGCAGGATGCCGTTCTCCTGAGGCCGATCCCGGCAGAATGTCGGGCCCGCGGGGCCCCGGCGAGCAGTGGCCGGCGCTGGAGTCGGTGGGGCTGAGCCGCGCGGAGCTGGCTCTGGCCGAGGCGCTGCAGATGGAATACGACGCCTTATCCCGGCTGCGCCAGGACAGGGAGGAGAGCCGGGCCAGGAAGGAGCAGCTCCGGGAGCGCTCCCTCATCTCCTGGGATGACCCCGTGGACAGGAACGGCTGCGCCGGCATCAAAGCGGCGCGGGGGCTCTCGGGCTCCGACCCCACGCTCAGCCACAACGTCCCCGCTGTCCCCGAGGGTCCCCGGGCGCCGCCCGGGCCCAGCCCGTCCCGGCCGGAGCCGCAGCCGCGGCGGAAGGGTGCCCTGAGCGGGGATTACCTGCTCATCTTGGAGGGCTCGCAGCGGGATTTCCTCGGGGAGCCCCTCAATGGCTCCGAGCCGCACAAGGGCGGCGGCTCCCCCAAAAAGCTCTCGCCACCACCGCTGCCGCCCCGGCTGCCGCTGTGGGGCTGTCCCGAGGGCAGCCAGCGCTCGGGGAAGGCGTCCCCGCTGTCCCCCAAGGGCCAGGGCCAGCCCAGGGACATCAACGTGTTCTCGGTGGCTCAGGACAAGCTTTTGGGGCGCCGCATCTCCCAGGAGGATCCCTACGGCGTGGACGCCATCACCTGCCTCAACCTCAAGTCCACCTACGAGTCCGAGGTGCTGCGGGAAGCTTCCCGGGGGTGGAAGGAAGGCAGGAGCATCCTGGAGAAGGAATCCAGCGGGAAGCCGGTGGCACGGAGCAAGACCATGCCCCCCCAGGTGCCCCCGCGCACCTACGGAGCCCGCGTGGGCAACAGGAAGAACCTGGCACCCAACAGGAACCGCAGGATCTCCGTGGAGCCGGTGAGGGGATTCCCTCCCGCTGCTGGAATTGGAATTGGGGAGGGTATGGAGCTGGGAATTCAGAGCTGCGATCTTTGGAAGCTGGGATGTCCTTCTGGGTGGGTTCTCCTTGTCCCATGGCTCCTTGGAATGTTGTGGGGAGTGTGGGAAGAGGCATCCAAGCATGCAGACATCCCATAAGCCAGCCCTGCCCAGAACCCCAAAAGCTGTAGGTCCCATGAGACGGACCAGTCCAAAACCCCAAAACTGAAGGTCCCATGAGCCAGGCTTGGCTGGAATCCCAAAGCCTGGTGCCAGCAGGCGGGGCCAGCAGCGGGCAGTGTCCCTGCAGCAGCCCCGCCCCTGGGGACAGTCCCTGCCCGTCCTGCCGCTCTTCCCTGCGGGATACCCCTGGGAACGGCCACTTTTGGGGGGCTCTGAGGGACTCCCAGCCGTGGGCAAACCAAACCCCGCCTATGCTGGCCCCCACGGTGCTGCAGGGCCACCTCTGCCTCCACCACAGTGGCCCTGGTGTGGCACAGGCAGCCCCAGCGGGGTCTGGTGATCCCCACGGGGCTGTGGGGCCCCGGGGTGGCCCCCAGGTGACGGCCCCGTGCCCGGCCCCACAGGTGGCTCCCCGGCCCCACTCCTTGGCCAACGGCTACGAGCTCTTCGAGGTGTCCGAGGAGCGTGACGAGGAGGTGGCTGCGTTCTGTCACATGCTGGACGTGTGAGTACCCAGAACAGCCCCAAAACAACCCAAATGGGCTGTAGGGCCACCAAAAGGGGCTGCAGGGCAACCAGAGGGGATTCAGGACCACAAAAGCAGTTTCAGGGCCACCCAGAGGGGATTCAGGGCCACCAAAGGGGATTCAGGACCATAAAAGGGGATTCAGGGCCACCAAAGGGGATTCAGGGCCACCCAGAAGGGATTCAGGGCCACCAAACGAGTTTCAGGACCACAAAAGGGGATTCAGGGCCACCCAGAGGGGATTCAGGGCCACCAGCTGGGGCTGTTCCCAAGGCCCAAAGGGGGCTCGAGGCCAGCCAGGTGGATTTTGGGCCGGGGACACCCTCACACCCAGGGGTCCCTGAGCTATCCCTGCTCCGTAGGCTGCGCTCCAGCTCCGGCACCACGGATTACCCCGGGACGGGGCTGGTGTGGAACGCGGTGAACCTGAGCCCGGAGCAGCCGGGCCCCGGCGTCGGCCTGAAGGTGACCGTGGTGTGTGACAGCCTGAGGGAGCCGCTCACCTTCACCTGCGACTGTGCGTGCCCGCCGCCTCGGGATGAGCCACAATCCCAGCATTCCTGCCAATCCCAGCATTCCCGGCATTCCCGCCAATCCCATCATTCCCACCATTCCCAGCAATCCCAGCATTCCCAGCAATCCCAGCATTCCTGCCATTCCCAGCATTTCTGCCAATCCTGCCATTCCTGCCAATCCTGGCATTCCAGCCAATCCTGCCATTCCTGCCATTCCCGCTGTTCCTGCCATTCCCACCATTCCCACCATTCCCACCAATCCCACCGTTCCCCCATCCCTGCCATTCCCGCCATTCCCAAGGATTCAGGAGTTCTCCCGGTCCCCGCAGGCTCCTCCACCGTGGACCTCCTGATTTACCAGGCCCTGTGCTACACCCACGACGAGCTCCATGCCGTGGACGTTGAGGATTTCCTGCTCAAAATCTGCGGCCTGGAGGAATTCCTGCAGAAGTGAGTGGCCGTGGGGAACACAGGGAAAAATCCAGGGGAAAAACAGGGAAAAAATGGGGGGAAAACAGTCAAAAAATGGGGAAAAAAACCCAGGGGAAATAACAGGGGAAAACCAGGGAAAAAATGGAAAAAGCAAGGAAAACACGGGAAAAAATGGGAAAAGGAGGAAAAAACCAGGGAAACATGGAAAAAATATGGAAAACATGGAAAAAATAGGAAAAGCGGGAAAAAACAGGGGAAAACGGGGAAAATCCAGAAAAAACGCATGGAAAACCCAGAAAAAAAGCATGGAAAACCAGGGAAAATCTATCCCAGGCACTCCAGGGTGTGATGAGCTCCCCAGTTTGATGCTGGTGAGTGCAGCAGGAGCTTCTCCTCTCCTTTTCCTGCCTCTGGAGCCGCTCCTGCCAAAAGCAGCACGTTGGGAATGTCATTCCCAGTGGTGTCCGTCAGGCTGACCCCCACATGCTGGGAGCACCGGCTGGGAAGCTGGGAGCTGCCAAAAATGCTTTTAGGAGGAGAATTCCATAAAAGCCATGTCAGGGAGCGGAGCCCGGCTTCTCCCAGCCCTGGCTAAATCCCGGGAGAAGGTGGGACAGGAATCTGGGGGGTTTGGGGAGAGCCAGTAGCAGGCAGAGTGGATCCCCCCTTCCCTCGCTGCCTTTCCCGGAGGAATTCTGTTTCTCCAGGAGGTTTGGGAGAGCTCTCTGCAGAGGGAGCAGCAGCAGCCACGGCATTCCCGGCCTTTCCCGGGGCTGGAGCGGCTCCTGCTGCGGGAATTCCGTGGGAGCTGAGCCACGGGAGCGGCGCTTTGGGACCTAAAGGGATGGCTGGGAATGCTTGGGTCCAGGAGAGGCTCTGAGGGAGCCCTGAGGCAGGGCCACCAAAGAGGGTTTAGGGTGACCAAAAAGGCTGTTCCATGGGTGCCGAGTCCTTGTGGCTCCAAACAGCCCTGCCCAGGTGTGCCCAGGTGTGCCCGGGTGTGCCCGGGTGTGCCCAGGTGTGCCCAGGTCTCCACAGCAGCCTTGAGGGGCTCAGAGCTGCCAGTGCTGGATCCAACCCGCCATTCCCAAAGGAATGATCCCTTTTCCAGCAGGGAGCAGCTCACAGAGGCCATTCCAGTTCCTCTGGGGACACAAAGCCCGTTTTGTGGCCGAGCTCTCCCTCCCGGTCTCCCTGTGGCCCAGGAGATGCTGGAAGCGCCGAAAGCCGGGAGCGGGGCAGGCCCTGGGGCTGCAGGCACGGCATTCCCGTGGGATTCCTCCAGGGCTCAGCAGCCAGTGAGGGAAGCGAGGCTGGAGGGGTCCTGCTCCACGGAGTCTGGATGGGGGAATCAGGATGGCATTCCCAGCTCCAGGATTCCCCTGTCATTCCCAGCTCCAGGATTCCTCTGTTGTTCCCCAATCCAGGATTCCCCTGTTGTTCCCCAATCCAGGATTCCTCTCTCATTCCCCTGTTATTCCCAGCTCCAGGATTCCCCTGTCATTCCCCAATCCAGGATTCCCCTGTCATTCCCAGCTCCAGGATTCCCCCCAATCCCACTCTCAGAACGCTTTCCAGTCCCTGGGATCCCTGCCCTGCTTCCCACGGATCCTGGGCAGGTCCTGGCAGGCCAGGCCCGGCTCTGGAGGGGAAGGAGGGAGAACAATTCCTCATTCTTGGGGTTTCCTGCTGCCACAAATCCCTGTGCAGGCAGGGCAGCCGCGAGCCCAGCCCAGGGCCTGGATGGGGGATTTCAGGATGGGGCACCCAGGCAGGATTTTGGGGCACCCAGGTGGGATTTTGGGGCAGCCAGGCAAGGTGGGGCAGCCAGACAGGATTTTGGGGCGGCCAGGTGGGATTTTGGGGCAGCCAGGTGGAGTTTTGGGGCAGCCAGGTGGAGTTTTGGGGCGGCCAGGCGGAGTTTTGGGCTGTGGGGTGAGCGTGTGGCCCTGTCCCCGCAGCAAACACGCGCTGGGCAGCCACGAGCACATCCAGCACTGCAGGAAATTCGACATCGACATCCGGCTGCAGCTGCTGCCGAGGAAGGGAGTGCGCAGCGACCTGGCCCGCACGGTGGGTGGGGTCCCCGGGGCTCGGGGTCACCTCCCTGGGACACTGAGGGGTCAGTGTCACCTCCCTGGGACACTGAGGAGTCGGGGTCACCTCCCCGGGACCCTGGGGCTCAGTGTCACCCCCTGTGGCCCCGCTCAGCCCCTCTGTGTCCCCAGGCCAGCGATGACCAGAGCCCTTCCACCCTCAACCACCACATCCACCTGCAGGAGCGGCCCCTCAAACACACCATCAGCAGGTATGGCCGGGACACCACGGCGCTGTCCCCTCCCAGGGACCCGAGGCACTGTCCCCTCCCATGGCACTGTCCCCACGTGGAGGGCACACGGTGGCACTGTGCCCTCCCAGGGACACACTGTCCCCACATGCCCACCTGGGGGAAATGTCTCCACAGGTCCCTCAGCAGGGGAACTGTCTCCCTCTGTCCCCCCATGTCCCCCTGTGTCCCCCTCCATGTCCCCTTCGTATCCCCAGGCAGGGCTGAGCGCTGTCCCCTCCATGTCCCCCCCATGCCCCCCCGTGTCTCCTCGCGTCCCCAGGTGGGGCCTAGCACTGTCTCCCCATGTCCCCCACATGTCCCCNTGGACGCGTTCCTGGCAGCCGAGGTGAGGCCATCAGGGGTTTGGGGGTTTGGGATGGTTTTATGGGGTTTTGGGGGGTTGGGGGCTTTTGGGGTCACTTTGCCTTTCCTGTGGATTCTTTTCCCTTTTCCTCGTGGGATTCTGTGTCAGAGAAAGGCCCAGAATCCTGGAATATCCCGAGTGGGAGTGGATCCACAAGGATTATCAATCCCAGCTCCTGGCCCTGCACAGACGCCCCAAAATCCCACCCTGGGCATCCCTGGGAGCATTTTCCAACCTCTCCCAGAGCTCTGGCCGTGCCCATTCCATGGGGAGCCTTTTCCAATGCCCACCAGGGCAAGAATTTTTCTCCTAAAATCCACCTAAAGGGGATGGGAGAACAGGGAAACTGAGGCACAAACAGCTCCGTTCCTATGCCGGGCATGTGCCAAGGAGCAGCCCAGCCCCCTGGGCTGCTGGGGGATCCCATTCCAGCCCTTCTCCCTGGCAGGGAGAGTTCCCTCTGAAGGCTGAGCGGGTGATCCAGTCGGTCATGGCCATCTGCAACGCCCTGGCAGCCGTGGAGTCCCAGGAAATCACAGCTGCCCTCAACCAGATGCCGCCCTGCCCGTCCCGCATGCAGCCCAAAATCCAGAAGGTGAGCCAGGGGCACCTGCAGGGCCGGGGGAAAACTCAGCCAGGAGCTGCAAGGGGAAAAAAATTCCTCACATCTGGCTCTTTTCTCTCCTTTCCACCACGTGGAAAATCCCTGAATAGTTGGGAGCAGCCTGGGCCTGGCAGCCCGGGGTGGTTACGTAAAATCTGCCTTGGCAGCACCAGGCTGGAGCTCAGGGGTTTCTTGTGGTTTCTCTTTTTTTTGGTTTTATTGTGGTTTCTCCTTTTTGTTGTTGTTGTTTCTCTTTTTTTTTTTTTTTTTTTTTTTTTTTTTTTTTTTTTTTTTGTGGTTTCTCATTTCTTCGTGGGTTTTTTTTTTCCTTAATTTTTCTTTTCCTCCACAGGATCCAAATGTTCTGGCTAAAAGGGAAAATCGAGGTATTTCTCTTCTCCTGCTCCCCTTTCTGGGCTCAAGTTCGTGGTGCTTTTCATCTCCAACCCCTCCTCCCCCTTCAGTTCTTGAGGCCAAAAAAACGGGTTGGAAACTGGTCTGGGTAAAAAAATTTCAAAAAAGGAGGATTTGGGGGGTGTTATTGCTCCTTGTGAACTCCAAATGGGAAACCTGGAATTCCCCTTACTCTCAGATGGGGAGTTTGGAATTCCCCCTGCCGTTAGTTCACCCCTGGGTGGGGGAGAAGCAACGCAGGGGGTCCCAAATCCAGATTTGAGGAATGGACCCCTGAGAGATCAATGGATCCCTGAGGGATTCATGGATCCATGAGGGATTGATGGATCACTGAAGGATTGACAGATCCCTGTCCATGTTTCCCTGAGAGATTGAGGAAAGCCTGAGGAATTGATGGATCCCTGTCCGTGTTTCCCTGAGGGAATGACGAATCCATAAGGGATTTCTGGATCCCTGTCCATGTTTCCCTGAGGGAATGACAGATCCCTGAGGGATTTCTGGATCCCTGTCCATGTTTCCCTGAGGGAATGACAGATCCACGAGGGATTTCTGGATCCCTGTCCGTGTTTCCCTGAGGGAATGACAGATCCACGAGGGATTTCTGGATCCCTGTCCTTGTTTCCCAGAGGGAATGACAGATCCACGAGGGATTTCTGGATCCCTGTCCTTGTTTCCCTGAGGGATCAACGGATCCGTGTTTCCCACAGAGAGGATCGTGGAGAGCCTCACGGCCGCCATCCTCAATCTGGTGGAGCTCTACTGCAGCACCTTCAACGCGGATTTCCAGACGGCCGCGCCCGGGAGCCGTGAGCCGGGCGCGGCGCGGGAGGCGCGGCTGCTCACCTGCCCGCTGGCCTTCACCGTCTACGCCACGCACCGCATCCCCATCACCTGGGCCGCCAGGTGAGGCGCTCACCCGCTGCCCTCTGGGTGCTGCGGGATCCCAGCTGTTCCCGGGAATGTTGGGAGGAAGGGGCGAGGCAGCCTCGAGTGTCCCGGGATGGGCTTTTTGGGAGGGAGCGGAGGTGAAATGGGAATATTCGGACTTGAGGGTGGGGTGGGGGATGGTTGTGAGTTGTGGAATGTCCGGAGTGGGGAGGGATCAATTCCAGTTCCTGGGATGTCCCAAGGTCCTGCCGTGTCCATGGCAATGCTGGGACACCCCAAAATCCCGACGTGTTCCCGGGAATGCTGGCACTGAGACACCCCAAAACCTCAGCGTGTTCCCGGGAACGCTGGCACTGGAATACTCCAAAATCCCGGCGTGTTCCCGGGAACACTGGCACTGGAATACTCCAAAATCCTGGCGTGTTCCTGGGAACGCTGGCACTGGGACACTCCAAAATCCCGGCGTGTTCCTGGGAACGCTGGCACTGGGACACTCCAAAATCCCGGCGTGTTCCCGGGAACGCTGGCACTGCCAGGCAGGGAACGATGTCGCTCAGCTCGGGCCGGGCCGGCTCCTGCCGAGGCCACCCGGGGGAGGTGACAGATGGCCCCACGCGGCCGCCCCGCGCCAGCGCCTTTGTTCGCTCCGCGGTGCCCGTGCCCGGCGCGGGGGGACCGGGAGGGGACCGGGAGGGGACCGGGGGGTGGCGACAGCAGTGCCGGCAGAGCCGCCCCTCCGGGGACCCCTCGCCTTTGTCCTTGTCCTTAATGCATTCCCCTTGGTGAGTGGCTCCGAACAAAGCGGCGAGCCTGGGAAATGCCGCCAGCCCCTGACCCCGCGCCCCCAGCCCTGCCCGGATTGTCGCAGCGCTGCCCGGATTGTCGCTCGGCACCTGCCGCACGGCAGGGCCCCCCCGTGTGCCGGAATGCGCCGTGCCATATGGTGCTGGGGACATCGGGGGCGGGGAAATGTCCCCGTTCTGTCCCCCTTTCCCATCCCCGGGGCAGGATTTAGGGGTTCTGGTGATCCAATAAACCCCCGCCCCTTTCCCATCCCCGGGGCAGGATTTAGGGGTTCTGGTGATCCAGTAAACCCCCACCCCTTTCCCATCCCTGGGGCAGGATTTAGGGGTTCTGGTGATCCAATAAACCCCCGCCCCTTTCCCATCCCCGGGGCAGGATTTAGGGGTTCTGGTGATCCAATAAACCCCTGCCCCTTTCCCATCCTCGGGGCAGGATTTAGGGGCTCAGGTGGCCCCACCCGGCTCATTTGCTGTTTTTCCCGTAGTTATGAAGATTTCTACCTCTCATGCTCCCTCAGCCACGGCGGGAAGGAGCTGTGCAGCCCCCTGCTCACCAGGAAGGCCCACGTCCACAAATACCTCTTCCACCTCATCATTTGGGACCAGCAGTAAGGCCCTGGGGTGGGCACGGGGGTCCCGATGCTCGCCCACGCTGCCTTCATCATCCTCACCATCATCCTCTCCTCCCCTGCTCCTCTCCGTGCCGCTTTTCTTTGAGTGCTGGAAGTTTTTGTGTCATTCCCCGTGAATAGCAACCCCCGGGAAAGGGGATCTGATCCCAAAATAGCGCCAGGAGCAGGCGGGAGCCGCGCTGAGCCCTCGCCACGCCTGGCATCCACGGCGGCCCGGGAGGTGGGGATGGGCCGGGATAATTTTAGAAGGCGCCGGTGCCCCAAGGACAGGTGCCCGGCGGGACGGCGGCGAGCGCAGCGATCCCGGGGATCCGTCCCCTTCCTTCCCGCGGGATGTAGCTGCCACCCCGAGCTCCCCGGGAGCGGCGGAGAGGAATCCCAGCCCCGGGGTCCCGTGTGGGCCCCCGGGCTGTGGGGCAAGGTCAGTGCCCGGCGGGGCTGTCCATGGAGGGCTCTGTCCCTGCGGTCACCTTCGCCGGGCTTCCCGGGGCTGGGACAGCACTGTCCCCAAACCTGCAGGGTGTCTGGGACTTCCAGGGAATTCCAGGGACACCCCGGTGCCAGCAGCAAAGACGTTTGTAGGGCCAGGCTCCCCAGGGGAAGGAGGAGACTGGGAGTGCCTGTCCCTGGCACCCCGAGCCCATTCCCAGCACCCCGAGCTCATTCCTGGCCTCTCTCCTGCAGGATCTGCTTCCCGGTCCAGGTGAACCGGCTGCCCCGTGAGACCCTGCTCAGTGTCACCCTCTTTGCCGTGCCCGTGCCACCCCCGGGCGGCTCCTCCGACGCCAGCAAGCAGCGGCGGGTCCCCGAGGCCCTGGGCTGGGTCACCACCCCCCTCTTCAACTTCAGGCAGTACGAGGGGTCCCTGGGCACGGCGAGGGGCTGGGCTGGCATTCCTGGGGGCACAGTGGGGTCCCCAGTGCCATGGGATCCCCAGAACCTCGGGGTCCCAGAACCTCGAGGTCCCTGGTGCTGTGGGATCCCCAGAACCTCGGGGTCCCCAGTGCTGTGGGATCCCCAGAACCTCAGGGTCCCCGGTGCTGTGAGATCCCCAGAACCTCGGGGTCCCCGGTGCTGTGGGGTCCCAGAGCCTCAGCACAGCAGCAGCAGTAGTGCCACCCTCGTGGCCCAGCAGAGAGCCCCCCCAGTGCCACCCTTTGTCCCCTCCCAGGGTCCTGACCTGCGGGCGGAAGCTCCTGGGCTTGTGGCCGGCAACTCAGGACAACTCTAGGGCCAGGTCAAGTGCCCCAAACTTCAACCAGCCCGACAGCGTCATCTTGCAGGTAGGTCCTGGCATTCCAGGGGCACAAATCCCCCTCCAGAGCTCCTCGTGAGGGTCCTCTCACCCTCTGCCTCTGCCCCAGATCGACTTCCCCACCTCAGCCTTCGAGGTGAAGTTCACCAACCCGCCCGCGGCCGAGGTCAGCCCCAGGTACGAGTTCGGCAGCCTGGGGGAGGAGGACCAGCGCCAGCTGCGGGAGGCCATGCAGAAAAAATCACTTTATTGGTAAATAACCCCCGGGGTGGCACTGCCCTGCTGGGGGGACACCGGTGACAGCCCCCGGCACTGCCCTGGCACACACAGGGGGTGTCCGAGGGGCTGATCTCCCTTGGGGCTGGGCTGAGGCTGCAGCTGGAGTTTTCTGGAGCTGGGTGCTTCTCCCGTGCTCTCCCTCCCTGCTGTCCCTCTCCTTGGGGACAGCTGACCCTCGGCCAGCCCGGAGCTGCGCGGGGGATCAGGTGTCAGCAGCTGCGCAGAGCGCAGGGTGCTCAGCCAGCGGGGCTGGCTCGGGGGTCCCTGGGCAGGGGGACAGCCAGGGACAGCTCAGACCCCCTGGGCACGGGGCCTGGGCTCCTGGCTGTCCCTCAGCAGGGCCCGGCTGTCCCTCAGCCCCTCCATTCCAGGGGTAGGGGATGCAGGGAGGGCTCGGGGGATTTATTGAGGGCAGTAAATGAGGGGAGCAGAGGGGACACACAGCTGATCCTGCTAGTCCCATTCTCCCCGTGTGTGACGAGGGCACAGGGATGCCACCTCCCTGACCTTCCAGCCCCATCCCACCCATGTGTTTTAGGGACACGGGAATGCCACCTCCCAATCCTGCCAGCCCCATTTAATCCATGCACAGGATGCCAAACCTTCCCTGTGTTTGGGGTCACAGGGACACCACCTCCCAGACCTTCCCTGTGCTTGGGGTCACAGGGCTGCCACCTCCCAGACCTTCCCTGTGTTTTGGGGTCATAGGGGTGCCACCTCCTCACCCTCCCACCCCCGTGGCCCCGCCACACTGTCCCTGACCGTGTCCCCGTGTCCCCGCAGGCTGACGGACGCGGACCGGCAGCGGCTGTGGGAGAAGCGGTGCCACTGCCACGCGTCCCCCGGCGCCCTGCCCATGCTGCTGGCCAGTGCCCCCAGCTGGGACTGGGGCTGCCTGCCTGACATCTACGCCCTGCTCAGCCAGTGGAGCTCCATGAGCCACCAGGATGCCCTGGGGCTGCTGCATGCCACGTAAGCCACCCGTGGGCTGTGGGGACACTGCGGCCCATGTAGCGCTGTCACCCATGGAACGTATCCTGGCCACAGGTTCCCGGACCAGGAGGTGAGGAGGACGGCTGTGCAGTGGATTGACTCCATCTCAGACACAGAGCTGCTGGATTACCTGCCCCAGCTGGTCCAGGTGCGCGGTGGCACCGGTTTGTGCCGTGGGGTGCCCGCCGCTGCCACCGTGCCCCTGTGACGCCGTCCCCCGTGCAGGCCCTGAAGTACGAGTGCTACCTGGACAGCCCCCTGGTGCGCTTCCTCATGAAGAGAGCCATCTGTGACCTCAAGATCACCCACTACTTCTTCTGGTGGGTCTGGGGGGCTCTGGGAGTGGCAGGGGAACCAGGACTGACCCCATGTGTCCCCAAGCTGAGGGTCGCCCCAGGCTGGCCTGACCCCGTGTGTCCCCAAGCTGGGCAGGACCCCAGACTGGCCTGACCCCACATGTCCCCAGCAGGCTGCTGAAGGATGGCCTCAAGGACTCGCAGTTCAGCATCCGGTACCAGTACCTGCTGGCAGCGCTGCTGTGCTGCTGCGGGAAGGGGCTGCGGGAGGAGTTTGACCGGCAGTGCCTGTTGGTCAGCACGCTGGCCAGGCTGGCGCAGCAGGTCCGGGACGCCGCCCCATCCGCACGCCAGGTGGGTGCCAGGGTGCTGCGAGGGGTGCAGGGGGTGCTGGGTGTCAGCCCCCTGTCCCAAACCCCTCCTATCCCATGCCCACCTCGTCCCATGCCCGCCTTGTCCCATCACATTCCTGCCCTATCCCATGTCCGCGCTGCCTGCTCCATCCCATGCCCACCCCACTCTATCCCACCCTATCCCTATCCCCACCCCATTCCCACGGATCCCATTCCCACCCCGCAGGCCATCCTGCGCGAGGGGCTGGAGGACGTGGCGCAGTTCTTCAGGGCCCACGGCTCGTGCCGGCTGCCGCTCAGCCCCAGCCTGCTGGTCAAGGGCATCGTGCCCCGGGTGAGTGCTGGGCCCCAGGGGCTCAGGGGCTCCTGTACCTGCTCCCAGCCCACCCTGACCGGCTGCCCCTCCCTCCTTCCCACGGCAGGACTGCTCCTACTTCAACTCCAATGCCGTCCCGCTGAAGCTCTCCTTCCAGAACGTGGATCCGCTCGGGGAGAACATCCGTGTCATTTTCAAGGTGAGCCTGGCACTCTTGGAAATGCCCAAATCCTGGCACAGGCCTCCAAGATTGCCCCTGCTCTGGGCCTTGATGGTTCTCCCCTGGCCCTGATGGTTCTCCTTTGGCCCTGGTGGCTCTCCCCTGGCCCTGATGGCCCTGGTGGCTCGGCCCTGGTGGCTCTCCCCTGGCAGTGTGGCGATGACCTGCGGCAGGACATGCTGACACTGCAGATGATCCGCATCATGAACAAGATCTGGGTGCAGGAGGGGCTGGACATGCGCATGGTCATCTTCCGCTGCTTCTCCACAGGTCGCGGGCGAGGTGGGACAGACTTTGGGCATCCCCAGGGGTCAGGGGGTCTGGGTGGGGCTGAGGATGGCTCAGGACATCCTGGAGTGTGATCCCACCAGCCCATCCCTGTCAGCAGTGGTGGCAGGTGGGGAGCGGGTTGGTGACAAAGGGGGTGGGGGTTCTTGGGGCTGGAAGGTCTCACCCTTCCTGCTCTCCACCTGCCAGGCATGGTGGAGATGATCCCCAATGCCGAGACCCTGCGCAAGATCCAGGTGGAGCACGGCGTGACCGGCTCCTTCAAGGACCGGCCGCTGGCAGACTGGCTGCAGAAACACAACCCCAAGGAGGACGAGTACGAGAAGGTGAGGCAGAATCCCTGCTCCTCGTGTTCACTATCCCAGGGAGCAGCTCCTTGCTTCCCATCGTATCCATCCCTTCTCCTTGTCCTTCCCTCCTTGCTCGCAGGCCGTGGAGAACTTCATCTACTCCTGCGCCGGCTGCTGCGTGGCCACCTACGTGCTGGGCATCTGTGACAGGCACAATGACAACATCATGCTCAAGACCACGGGACACATGTTCCACATCGATTTCGGCAGGTTCCTGGGCCACGCCCAGATGTTCGGCAACATCAAGAGGTGAGAGAGGCCCCTGGGACCTCCCGCCCTCATCCCTGCAGATGCTCCTGTCCTTGTCCTGGTGGTGGGTGACCTCCACTCTCCATGTCCTGGTGGATCAGTGACCTCTCCCTCTCCTCGTCCTCCATCCCTGCTCCCTTTGTCCCCCCTGTCCCCCGGCGCAGGGACCGGGCACCGTTCGTCTTCACCTCGGACATGGCGTATGTCATCAACGGCGGAGACAAGCCCTCCAGCCGCTTCCACGACTTTGTGGACCTGTGCTGCCAGGCCTACAACCTGATCCGCAAGCACACCCACCTCTTCCTCAACCTGCTGGGGCTGGTGAGAGCCGGGGGGGTCACAAAATCCCCCTCAGCACGGCACAGGGGTCCCTCTGTCCCTTGTCCTCACTCCTGTCCTCCCTCCCAGATGCTGTCCTGCGGCATTCCTGAGCTCTCTGACCTGGAAGACCTCAAGTACGTCTACGACGCGCTGAGGCCGCAGGACTCTGATGCCGATGCCACCACCTATTTCACCAGGCAGGGGCCACGGGAGGGTGACACAGCAGCGGCTGGGGGGTCCCTTGGATGGTGGCACTGAGCACGCCATGGCCTCGTTGCAGGTTGATCGAGTCCAGCCTGGGCAGTGTGGCCACCAAGCTCAACTTCTTCATCCACAACCTGGCGCAGATGAAGTTTGCGGGCTCGGACGCCCGGCCCACGCTGTCCTTTGCCCCACGCACGCACACCCTCAAAACGTCCGGCCGGATCCGCGACGTCTTCCTCTGCCGCCACGAGAGGGTCTTCAACCCCAGCAAGGGCTACGTGAGTGGGGACAGCTGGGGACAGGCCCAGGCAGCGCTCGGGGTGCCCCAGGTCCCCATCCCACAGCACAGCCCCAACTCTCTGCAGACCTACGTGGTGAAGGTGCAGAGGGACAGCCCGGGCGAGGTGACCTTCGTGCAGCGCACCTTCGAGGAGTTCCAGGAGCTGCACAACAAACTGCGCCTGCTCTTCCCCTCCTCGCTGCTGCCCAGGTACCCCTGAAGCCCCTCTGGACCTCCAGGGTCACCCCAAAGTCCCCTGGCACCTCCCTGAGCGTCCGTCCCTGCAGCTTCCCCAGCAGGTTCGTCATCGGGCGCTCGCGAGGCGAGGCGGCAGCTGAGCGGCGCAAGGAGGAGCTCAATGGCTACATCTGGCACCTGATCCACGCTGCCCCCGAGGTGGCAGAGGTGGGGACACGGGGTGGGGGCTGTGGGGACAGGGGGACAGCGCCAGGGCCACCAGCGAGGTGGGGAAAGGCCTGGGGGCACTGCAGCTCGTTGAGCGTCGGCGCCTGCTCCGGTTTTGAATGGCGGGGACGTTGTCACCACTGTCACCACTGATGTCACCTCCTCACCCCACAGTGTGACCTCATCTACACCTTCTTCCACCCCCTGCCCCGGGATGAGAAGGCGGCTGGAACCAACCCGACCCCGAAGCCGGCAGGTGGGGAAGGGGTGATTTTGTGGGGTTATTTTGTGGGGTTATTTTGGGGGGTGACATCAGGAGCGTCCCATCCCTCCTGTGCCCCTCTACAGACGCCACGTGGGCTCGATCCCTGGGCAAGGTTGGCGGGGAGGTGAAGCTCTCCATCTCCTACAAGAACAACAAGCTCTTCATCATGGTGATGCACATCCGAGGGCTGGTAGGACCCAGCAGGCACGGGAGCGGGGCAGGGGCTGTCCCCTCCCTGCGCTCACGGCGTGTCCCCACTCTGCCCCGCAGCCACCCCTGCAGGACGGCAACGACCCCGACCCCTACGTCAAGACCTACCTGCTGCCTGACCCCCAAAAAACCACCAAGAGGAAAACCAAAGTGGCCCGAAAAACCTGCAACCCCACCTACAACGAGATGGTAGGCGGGACGGGGACGGATTTGGGGCGTCCCCGCGGGCGGCTGTGGCTGAGGGTTTGTCCCCCGTTGTGTCCCACAGCTGGTGTACGACGGGATCCCCCGGGGGGACCTGGAGCAGCGGGAGCTGCGGCTGAGCGTGCTGAGCGAGGAAGGATTTTGGGAGAACATCCTGCTGGGGGAGGTGGGAATTCGCCTCCGCGACCTGGATCTGGCCCAGGAGAAGATGGGCTGGTTCGCCCTGGGCTCCCGAGGCCACGGCACCCTCTGAGTCCCCCCGGGACCCCGGGCGTGTCCCCAAAGGGCGCTGCCCAGGTGGCTTCTTTTTTAAGTTTACCTTGTGTCAAGGGAGCAAAGCGGGGAGGGAGGGGCGTGGGGAGGTTCGGGGTTATTTCTTCCTTTGGGATATCCGTATTTTAATTTTTTTAATAACGAGTAGTGTGAGCACCGGGGCGGAGGGAAGGGGGAGGTGGCACGGGAGGGTTGGGGGGTGTGTGGACCTCCCTCCCCCAAGGAATCGGGCAATTCCCACCGCGGGGAATTCGCTCCCAAAGGAGAGCGGCGTGGCGGGGTGCCCGTCCCTTGCGGCTGCCGGCCGCCCTTGCTGTCCCCGTGCCCTGGGGACATCCGTGTCCTCCCCGCCTGCCACCCGGCCCCGGGTGCGGGCTTGGTGCCTGTGGTGCTTTGTTTACAGCGACAGCTCCGTAAACGGACGAAATGTTTCTCAGGATCGAGAATAATTAACTTTAACCTTTATATTAAAAGTTTTAAATATTGGATCTGATGGCAGTTGGGGCGTGGGGGCGACCGGGCTTCTCAGGGATGGGGGAGTTGGGAATCTCCTGCCTGAAACACGGGAATGGGATCAAAGAAGGGGATGAAAGGCAAGGGGTGGCACATCTGCCTCTGCCTGCACATCTGGGCACACATCTGCCCGCCACACCCTCCAGAATGCCGAGCCCTGGGGATCTGGGGTCTGCCTCCCTCAACCCCCAGGATCCTCCAGCTCGTCTCCCAGTGCGCCCCTCACCCATCGCTGTCCCTGGGGCTGATCGTGTCCCCCGGGTGTCCCCAGGGTGTCCCCCGGGTGTCCCCTGACCAGCCCCGCTGGGTTCGGGGTCCCCCCGGCCGCCCCCGGACCCCGCCGCGCCGCCAGGGGGCGCTGCCGCGCGCCGCGCGCCGGCTGATGCAATCCCCGCTGGGCGTGGCCACAGGGAAAGTGGGCGTGGTCTCTCCGACACCGCCCAATGGGAGGTGGTGATGCAAGGTGGGCGGGGAACATAGGGTGACGCCCCGCCCCTCCCTCTGTGGGCGGGCAGAGCCGAGGCGGTGGCGCCGCCATTTTGTGCTGGATCTGCATCAGGATGGAGTCGAAACCCGAGCCGGAGCTGCCCGCCGCCCCCCGAGCCTTCCGACTCACCGCCCCGCCACGGAGCGCCGCTCCACAGGTCCCTCCGCACCGCTGGCAGCGCTGAACGGCCTCATGGAGCACAGCGGTCACGAACGCGCCGGCCCCGGCTTGGGATGGGCCCGACTGGGCCTGGCCGCGGCCTGGCCGAAACTGGCGGCGCCCGGCGCGGCGCCCGCCGGCGCCTCATCCCAGGCGAGCCCGCCCTTCTCGTGGCTGCGCGTGGTGTCGCAGCTGCTGTCGCCGCTGCCCGCTCTCCTGCAGCGGCTGCTGCCCGGCGCCGCGCTGAGCTCCGCGCTGTGCCCCGCCAAGGCACCGCCGCCACTGGTGCTGCTGCCCAGGGCGGACACCGCGCTGCACTGGGCCGAGGAGGAGCCCCCGCAGAAGCGGCCGGAGGGAGGCCCGGAGTCCCCGGCGGGGCTGTGGGGAGCTGGGCTGGTGCGGAGCAGCCTGCGTGCCCTTCCCGTGGACTTGTACGTGCTGGGCTTGGAGCAGGGTAAGAGCCACCTGCCGCAGCCCCTGCGAGCCGAGGGCTTGCCCGAGGTTGAATTTCTGCGCAGCAAGCGCCTGGCGTTCCTCCAGCGCTGGCGTCTGCCCGTGCCCGACCCCGACCACGGCTACCACAGCCTGGAGGAGGAGCAGCAGCAGCACAGGGGCGTCCGCTGGGAAACTGGGGAGCAGGGTGACAATAGCGGGGATTTAGAGCAGCCCGAGGAAGCGGGGAGACAACCTGGAGGTGTCCCCGTGGAACAGGAGGGGCTCCGGGATGCGGCCGAGGATGGGGAAGCCTTGGCGGAAGAGGAGGGTGAGGACTCGGAAACAGAGCAAAACTTCTCAATTTCGACCAGACCTGTCTGCGCGAATAAATTAATCGATTATATCATCGGGGGAGTATCCAGTGGGGAGGAGAGTGAGGATGAGGAAGACTGGGATGAGGATGATGATGATGATGATGACGGGTTTGACAGCGAAGAGCTGCCCTCCGACTCAGACGCCGGTAGCCAGGACGGGGAGAGGCTTCATCTGTGGAATTCCTTCTACAGCTTGGATCCCTACGACCCTCAGAACTTCACAGCCACCATCCAGACGTCGTCCAGCGAGCCGGGAAAGGGAATGTCGGACATGGAAGAGGAGGAGCAGGAGGAGGAAGACTCGTGGGCAGAGTCCTCGGAGGGCTCCGCTGGCTCTGAGGAGGACGAGTGGGACTGTGACAGCGTGGATGAGGCGGAGAACTTGAAACTTTGGAACTCGTTCTGTAGCTCGGACGATCCCTATAACCCTTTAAATTTCACGGCGGCCTTTCAGACAGTGGAGAAGAAAGGGACGCCAGGTTTCCAGGGGACAGAGAGGACGAATTCTGTCGCCTCTGAGCACTTCACCGTGTGTAGGGTGCAGCTGGAAAAACACAACTGCGGGAGCACTGATGTGGGGCAGCGTGGGGAGAAAACTGCGAATTCCAAGCGGAAAAAGGTACAGGTTTTATTGATATTTTTGTGTTTTGGGATTGTTTGTAAAAAACTTCACCCTGCGCCAAGTGGGGGTGAGGTCAGCATTCCAGATCGTGCTTCCATATGTGCTGATAATTTCCCTGGAATGCTGTGCCTCATCCTTGGCACGTGATGGGAAATTCTGAGACTTGCTGACAGCCAGAAGAGAATTTCTTCTGTAGACTCCAAGTTCGGTTTTCGTTTTGAGCTGTAATTTCTGCTCTGTTTCTCTTGAGGTTTCGACATCAGAGAAACTCCGGAGCTGGGGTGTAATTTTTTCCCTGAGAAACTCCAGAGCTGTGAGGAGTTTCCCTGAAAATTTCCCTTTTAGTTTCTGTTAAATGGAAGTTACTTAGGACCTGAAACCGAAGGAATTTTTAGGATTTTTTTTTAATAACCCAACTGGGCTTGTTGAAAGTTCTGCGGTAAACTGAAGTTCCCATATAAATTACCTCAATAATTTGTAATAATTCATTTTAATTCAATCTAGAATAATTTATTATGTATTATATATATTATATATAATGATTCATTTATAATAATGTATATAATATGTAATCACTTATTGTATATATAATAATAATTCATTTCGGTTTAATATTATACTAAAACATTAAATTATGTTAGCTATAAATATAGTATTTATAAGTATACGTAGTTACTTATAGAATAATTTTTTATAGAATAGATTTTAATAGAATAGTTATTTATATAGAAGGGATGTAATAAAAAACCAGACTTTTGAGCCCAAACAGGCAGAATAAATTGATTTTTTGAGGAATTTGGGCATTAATAACAATACCTGTGCTAAGATGCAGATAAACAGGAATTTATCCTAAATTTTGTGTTGCTGCAGATGTTCAAGGTGGATTGAACTCCTCAAACATCTGGATGAGGAATGACTTAAGTCCAAATCCCTGGGCAATCCAGTGGTGGAACAAGTCACTCAAACAGAAAATACCTATAATTCTTTACTATTTTTACAGCAGATATATTTCTTTTCTCCCTAATTTCGATTAATTAATTTAGAGCACTCCCAAGTCTCAGGGCTGCCATTCCAGCAGGAATTTTTGGCCCAGGTGCTGTCGGTGACCCTGAGCCCTGGTGAAAGAAGGGATGAGCTGGCTGCAATATCCCAAATGACGTCAGAGCCTCGGGAATTGTGGCCCAGGCTGGCTCGGCTGATGTAAAAAGGCTGCAAGGTGGGGACGGGCTGATGTAACAGCTCCTAAAGCAGGTGCTGCAGGCCCAGCACTCCCTGAGTGTTCCTGGGAATTCTGGGCATCATCCAGCCAGCTCGAGGCCATTCCCCATTGGAATCCTGCAGCCATCAAAGCTGGGAGTGTTCCTTGCACTGGGGGCTCAGCAGGATGTGCTGTGAGGGCACCTGCTGGCCCTGCTCCCACAGAAACCCTGTGGGAATTCCTGGATCCTCAGCTGCTGCTGGTACTTGGAATCACCTCTCCATCCTGTCCTTGGAATCAGCTCCCCATCCTGTCCTTGGACACGGCATGTCCCACCTGGGATAGTGTCCCTGATGGAATGGGATGACCCAAACCCTTCTGGAATTCCATATTCTGGTGTCTGGGAAGGTTGGAAGCTGCCTGTGGCATAAACACCCTCCTCTTTGTGCTGACAAATCCTAGGAATGGAGCAGCACATTTTTTTTGTACATTTCCAGGTTTTTTCTGGAGTGCCAGTGTCTGTTTTGGGCAATCAGTCCTGCTTTTAGAGGTGCTGACAGTTGAGTTTGTGCCTTTTTATAGCTGAGTGCAAAGGCACAAATAGTCCAGCAGGAGCCTAAAATAAGCTGGGTTTAACTCAGACTTAAATTTGCTGTAATCTTAGTCTAAACACTGCCAAGTGCAGATCCCAAGCTATAAATGCCTTTATTTACTTAAAGTAACTGAAGAGCTGTTCAAAGTACCTAAAAGTGCCAGGGTTTGTGTGTATATTTTTAATTTCCTAATGTGAGCTCCACCCCCTGGAATTCCAGGAAGGATTGTTCAGGTCACATAGGGATGAGTGTTCTGTGTTCCTTCCTTATCTGTCCCTGTGAGTCACGGGGCTCTTGACTCAACAAAACCCTTCTGCCTGCTGTGCTTTGGTTTTTGGGGTTGTTGGGTACTGCTCAGTGACCCCACAGTGCCAGGCCTTTTCCCAGAGCACATTCCCAGCCCTCTGGAGCAACTCAGGAGTATTTGTGGCCAGGTAAGTCAGCACTGGCTGGTTTCAAAGCTGAAAGTGAAATATTTTGGGCAGGATTGGGGAGCAGATCACGGGATTATGGAATTCCAGACTTGTTTGGGTCGAAAGGACCTTAAAGCTCATCCCATTACATGGGCAGGGACAACTCCCATTATCCCAGGCTGCACGTTCATCCACACGTTCATCCACACGTTCATCCACATGTTCATCCACACGTTCATCCACACGTTCATCCACACGTTCATCCACATGTTCATCCACAGTTCATCCGCATGTTCATCCACAGTTCATCCACCACTTTTTCCCCTCCCCTTTTTCCCTCCCCTTTTTCCCTCCCCTTTTTCCCTCCCCTT